>RJWM01016206.1:0-46169 GCA_004363535.1 Dasyprocta punctata | reverse complement strand
TAGCTGGGTTGAATGGGATCTCTAATCCTAGCTTCTTGAGGAATCTCCACACTGACTTCCACAGTGGCTGCACCAGTCTACACTCCCACCAACAGTGGAGAAGAGTTCCTTTTTCCCCACAGCCCCTCCAGCATTTGTTGTTGGTTGATTTTTTAATCTTGGCCATTCTTTCTGGGGTGAGATGGAATCTCAGCGTTGTTTTAGTTTGCATTTTCCGAATGACCATTGATGTTGAACATTTTTTCATATATTTATTTGCCATTTGTATTTCTTTCTCTGAGAACTGTGTATTCATCTCAGATGCCCATTTTTGGATTGGGTCCTTGAATTTTAGGGGCCTGATTTCTTTTAATTCTTTATATGTTTTAGATAGAAGTCCTTTGTCTGATGGACAATTGACTAAGATATTTTCCCAGTTTGTGGGATTTCTTTTCACTCTGCTGGAGATTTCCTTTGACATGCAAAAACTTTTTAGTAGGATGAGATCCCAGGTATTGATTCTGGGAAGTGTTTCCCGTGCAATCTGATTTTTGTTCATGAACTCTCTGCCTACCTCTATGTCATCGAGATTTTTACCTACTCTGTCTTCTAGTAAGTTTAGTGTCTCTGTTTTGATACTTAGATCTTTGATCCATTTTGACTTTATTTTAGTGCATGGTGATAGGCATGGATCTAGTTTTAGTTTACGGCATATAGAAAGCCAGTTTTTCCAGCACCATTTGTTAAAGAGGCTGTCTTTCTTCCAATGTACATGTTTGGCCCCTTTGTCAAAGATGAGGTGGCTAAGTGTGTTTGTAGTTGTGTCTATATCTTCTCATCTATTCCATTGATCTTCAGGTCTGTTTTGATTCCAGTACCATGCTGATTTTATCACAGTGGCTTTGTAGTATAGTTTCAAGTCGGGGATTGTGATGCCTCCTGCCTTCCCTTTGTTGCCCAGAATTGCCTTTGCTATTCTAGGTCTTTTCTGGTTCCAGATGAATTTCAGGAATGCTTTCTCTAGCTCTGTGAGCTACACAGGTGGTATTTTGATTGGGATTGCATTGAATCTGTATAATAATTTTGGGAGAATGGCCATTTTCACGATGTTTGTTCTTCCTATCCATGAACATGGAATATCTTTCCATTTTCTGAAATCTTCTTCGATCTCCTTCTTTAGTGTAATGTAATTTTCACTGTATAGATCTTTTACTTCCTTTGTTAGACTGATTCCTAAATATTTCATTTTTTTGGATGTTATAGTGAAGGGTGTGGTTTCCCTTATTTCTCTGTCAGTGACTTTGTTGTTTGTGTACAGGAATGCTACTGATTTTTGAGTGTTCACCTTGTATCCAGCTACATTACTAAATTTGGTTATTACTTCTAGAAGTCTTTTAATGGATTTTTGGGGGTCTTCTATGTAGAATATCATATCATCTGCAAATAATGATAATTTCACTTCTTCCTTTCCTATTCTTATTCCCTTTATTTTCAACATCAGACTCAATAGCTAAAATAAAATGCAGCTATGATACTCGGACGTGTTTTGTTGGTATATTCCTCAGTTTTGTACCATAAGTGAGTATGTGTTTAGCACTGTAAATCTCTACTACAATCATCTCTTGTTGATTCATCTTCAAAAAACATGTAAAATTTTAATTCATTCTTATTTTGAAACATTTTCATCTCAATGGACACTTTATTTCTATTTACTTAGTTGACAAATTTTTAACTTCAGCTCAAATTGATCCTATTCATATGCAATGTGATATCCATAAGAAATCACAAAATGTATTGTACTTTATTTTGGTTTTTGATTATTAACTATATATTTGGCAGACAATCCTTGGGTTTAAAGAAAATCTTCAGTTAGAATTAACAGTACAAGTTAATCTTAAAAAAAAAATAAGAAATAGAAACCTCTGCCATGCTGAACCAGAGTAAATTGGCAAAGAACACAAGATTGTTAAATTTATGGTAATCTAAATCTCTTAAAAACTCTATAAACTATTAATAATTTATAATAGCTGTCATATAGACTGTGCATTTTCACTACTGTATCCTTGACAATTTTATAAGTCAGCTACACAAATCTAGCACAATTATTTTTAGTATGCATAATGCATTGGAATCAAGTAATAAGGAAAGAAATACCAGTTCCTTGATTTACCATTCTGAGTATCTAGATTTTGAGCCAAAAGAGCTGGAGCATCATCTGTCAAGAGAAAAACTAATTTTCTCATCTCTAGGTCAAATTATTCTTAACAACAATAATATACTAAAAAATAATTCCACCCTTAGTTTAATTTTTTAGGATTGAAAATTACTATATTTCTTGGCAAGATAGAAATCGTTTGATACAATGTTTTCTAGAATATATTAACTGCATAATATATTATATTACCTAATTAACCAATCTAAAGTTAGAGAAATGACATAATTTTCAAAGTGACATCTTATAGAGAATACCCATTGTACTCTCAGTGCCTTTGGGTTTAATTTTCCATTTGTAATGACTGGTTTGGCATCTGTTTTTTGACTTCCTCCATTAGTATGCTTTTCTCTTGCATTTTAGAATGTGCTCCTACGTTTTGGGCTGGCAAAACAATTTAATAATACTATACATAAAACAATAATTATGTAAATTTAATAGCCAATTGAAACTTGCAGTTGTATTGTTGTGATTCATGCTGCCTACATAAATATTCCCATGAAGTTCTTAGGATATATGTTGGTGTATAAAAGCAATTCAAATAACAAACTTTTGCCAGGAATTTAGCTCAGTGGCATAAGAGCCTGCCTGGCAGGCACAAGGTTGTGAGCTCGATCCCTGGTACAAAAATAAATAAACTTTTGACTAATTATATTGTTGATGGTCAGCTGCCACACACACACACACACACACACACACACAGAAAATTTAAATTTAATATTATCTTTCAGGATGCAACAGTTATGTATTACAAAGATCATTTAACATAGTTGGCTTTATAAATTTAAAGTACATCAATAAAATTTAAGATTAAAATGTAGTTCAATTATGGTTATCACATTTCAAATGCTTAGAAATCATATCTATATATCTATATCATCTATATCTATATCTGTATATATGTCTATATCTGTATCTACGTACTGGCTTACATATTGCACAGTATCACCTTCCTGGTCACTGGGACAAAATATGATAAAGTTGACAATTAAGGTCAAGTGGTACATGTCTACCTGGTGTCATCTGACACGTAATTGGGTCTGCTTAAACCATACTTGGTCTCCAGATAGATACAGTGACAAGTTAATAATTCTACCTAATATGATACATTTATTCCCTATCTAACCAAAAACAGTGATATCATCTCCAAAGTTTCAACATTTTCAACATTGCATAAAAGTCCAAATTCAAACCTCCTTTGAGACTCAACTCTTATCTGTGATATCCTGTGTTATGGTTTGAGTCTGGACGTCCCCCCAAGGACTCATGCAGTCATGGAGGTGGGCTTCCAGAGTTTGTGAATGACTCACGGTCCATTGCTGGGATTATAGGTGTGAGTGCTACACTCAAGTGGATGTGACCTACATACAGTATAAGGGACAGAAAGAGTCTTCGCTCCATGCTCCTTCCTTTTTGCTCTTGTTGCTTTTGCTGTCGTCCACCACCATGAACTATTGCCCCTCTGACATGCCACTCTGCCTTGGAGTTAGCTGATTATGGACTGAAAGACCCACAAACTGTGAGCTAAATAAACCTTCTCTTCCTTAACTTTAGGTGTCAGGGGTTTTGCCTCAACAATGAAAGAAAAGTGTGTCTTGGTTAAGACACCCTGTAAAATTCAAAAAGCAAGCTGTCTTATCCCAAGATGCAATGACACAAGGTAAACATTTCCATTCCAAAGTAGGAGAATAGGAGGCAAGAAAAGAATAGGTCAAAGCAAGACCAAGTCCCAACAGGGAAAACATTAAGTGTTATAGCTGCATATTTGATACTCAAAAGATGTCACCATAAATGTAAGTTCCAAAGGACTTCTGTGGTCCCATACTCATAGCCCTGTTGTTGGTAAACCAATTTCAAAGTTTTCTAGAACACATAGTCTGATACAGTCACAGCAATGAATGCATTTCTTCGGTACCAATTACTTAAAAGATGAGGAGCTTAATTAGACTCAACATTTCAAAATTTTAGTCTATGGTCATCTCTCTCCAGGAAGAAAACATAATAGCAGGAGGACACAGTTATGCAAAGCTGCCCATTTCATGTTCTTCAGGGGAAGTGGATTAACAAGGCATATACCTTTCAAAGGTGGGTTCATATACCCCCACTCCAAATGGACCTCATCACTTACCACATTCACTCGTGTACCTCAGAGGATTAATCTGATGATGCGTACCATGCCTCCATCATCCAATTAGCCAGAGTCACATATTCAGTCAGGTTGACCATTACGACAACTGCAACAGACAATGTGATTTTAGATGTGAACACATATACATGTAATTCAGCACAATTTGCTATCAAATAACATTAAAGCACTTTGGATAAACAGTAAAACATTGTTCTTCCATCTCCTATTCTGATTTTCAACTATTGCTTTCATATATTAATTGCACAAATGCTCAAAACACATAATAAATGTTTGCTTTTTTTCTCTAAGGAAAAATTACTTAAGATTTTTAAAAGAGCTAAATATATTTACATTTACTCACATAGGGATCATCTTCAGTTCTCTTCATTCTTTCGTATGAATCCAAGTTTTCTTTTAGTGTCAGTTTCCTTTGTTTTTGAGTAACTTTTATAACATGTGTCATTTTTAATTTACCAATGGTTTCTTAATATTTCTTTCACTTAAAAATTTAAATCTACTTAAAATATGAAAAGCTGATAGCTTTGAATGGTGCCCAGAATGAGACAAACTCTGCTATTGGTCCAGGCTTCTACGAACGCTGTAAGTACACCATGTGACCTAGGTGTGTGAAGTGTCAGTGATAGGGAGAGATGTTGTTTTTACCCTTTGACATGCCCGGGTAGGCAAATCACAGCTTAAGTCTTTATGATTTGGGAGCAAAACACAATCATCTCCCAATCTCCCACAAATCACTCCTCTCATTTTGAGAAAGAACTCTCAGCCTAAGAGTGAGCCTTAATATAAACTGACTGCTTAACCCACTGACCACTATGTTGTGATGTAAACTGAGCTTCAGGCCAAGAACTGATTGTCTTCTGTTTCACCACGCAATAAAATTGGGTATACAAAGCAAATTCCCATCATCACATTGAAAAAGTATACATGTGACAGGCCACCAACAGGGACTGGTAACACAAATAACTTACATGAAGTGTAACAAGTACATATGGTTCCAATTCTTGATACCTTGTCTTTTCTCTCAACCCACATATTTGGCCTCATGGAGAGTTCCTAAGTATCAACTGACAGAGTATAAATTTGAGCTTGATTTAAAGCTGGTTCTATACAACATATATTTACCACCTGACAGTAGAAATCTGCAGGGTTACAGTCCCTCTAAGATATCCAGGAAGGACAGCAGTGAAGGAGAATCCTTTCAGCAAGCAGAACTTTAAAAGGAGAAACATTTTGCAGTTTTACACTTCACTACAAGTTAGAGTGCGATACTTTTCCCCATTTAAATATTTCTGCTAAACTTCAGAATCTGTAAATGCATTTCATGGTTTTCCAAGTGGTGTTAAACTTTATTTTTAATCTATGCTGAGATATTGTACATATGGATGCTGTATGTCATATAGAAGCTCCGTAAATTAAATTCAAATGAATCTTCTAACAGTTTGCTTTTTATCTTGTTTCATGGCATGCTATAATGAAAGATCAAGCAAAATGCTATTCATTCTTAATTCTATAGCAATTATCATTGAGTCTCTTGGTATGCAGATTATATTAAAAATGTTAATAAATTTGTAGTGCTGTATAAATATGAACTTTGGGTCGTTACATATCACAGGGGAAAGATTCTGTAATACTAACTTTATTATAATCTTATTTTGGCAACTGCCACTAAGTAAATTAAATATTTTTCAATAGAGCTTCATTTTAAGTTTATTTTGTTTGATATGATATTAAGAAAGCAAAGGTTAATATTAAATAAATAATTTGGAAAGGAGGGTGAAAATTGGTATAAAATTACAGCTGATAATAGCAGTTACTAGATTACTTAATGTATCATCAAATGTAGGTGAGGGAATATAATTTCCAACAACACAGGTAGAATAGCAATTTCAAATCCTTAAATGTTCAAATATTGAGGTCAATATACCAGAAAAGAAAAATTTTAGGAAGGCCAGGACAGCACAGCTATCTTTTAGAAGACAACAAAAATGACTTAGAGTTACCATACATAGGTTTGAAGTGTCACTGCCACTTATTTGAAATGTTCTTCCACTTAGGAGTTCAAGTTTTTTCTTCAGGGAATTGATCATTTTTAAAAGACTATTTCTTGTGATGATATCACTGGCCCCATTTTATTCTTTTTAGTAGAACTTTAAACTTGTAAATGACCAAGCTTATCCCTAATTTGAAATAGCTAAATTTTAGTAAATGGATGCGTAGAATTTATCAGCAATGGCATTCCTAAATTATTTAGGTGAGTTTTTTTTATTACATTACACATACAGCAAGACAGTACTTTGAATGAAAACCCAGCTTCTGCAAAGCCTCAAAAACTAGAAAGATGTACATTATGTGCACAAATAGTGAAAAAAAAGTCTCTTGCAAAATACTTATTTTTTAGCACTTGTATTGAAAATACTTTTAAGAGTTTTGATAACGTTCATAAAATGTTATTATTCCTAACAGTACACATACAAAACCTCGCCCAGAGAATAATCAGATTTGAAAACACAGGGTTAGCCTTGTGTGTATTATCTTTCCTATCTTGCCCCAATTTTGAAATACTGAGGTTTCCTTTTTCTCTTATACGTCTCAGGAACTTGGCATAAGGATTAAAAAATAAAAGAATGAGAAGGCAGCATTTGTTAAGTATGAGTGAGGAACAAAAGGTTTTTTTTTTTCTTCAAGAGTTGAACAATAGATGATTTTTTAAAATTTAGGCTTTGTATTCTAATATACTGGTTCCCAAACATAATCTAATTCTGCAGATCAAGCCTGATGCAGATATTGAAAAAAGTGTGATCATTTATAACAGGTGAAAGCTGCCTAACCCATTTAGATATCAAACAGCAGTAACTACTCAGTGACTGAGATGGAAAATGGACATCTCATCTAAAAGAAATTCAAGCAGTTCATTAATTTATGCCCTTTTAAACCCATGAAGGTTCTGTAATTCCTAGATTTTAGGGAAGTTTTAAAAGTCTGGTCTAAAATGCCACAGGCACATTAGCAGAAACATTTAAAGCTGTTAGAGACTTCCAGCAGATTGTATTATTTATTATATGCAGGCTCTAGAGGCTAAGAGCAGCTGAAAGGATGGTGGTGCCAAGAGCTGAAAATGAATATTTTTTAAATAAAGGTCCTGTTGCTATTTACTCTGATATCCAAAGAACTCAAAATACAGTGAATCTCCTGTGAAAACAAAAGCAAGTTCTTTGATGCTTGTGTAGCTGAAAGTAGAAATGTTTGTACACTATTTCATCAAAGGGTATAATTAAAAATGGATGCCTTCCTATCTTCATGAAAGAATTGTGAACAAACAAATAACTGAGCAAGTATTAAAGCACATTTCACAACACAGAAAATGTACGCTTTTATTATTAACATGATCAGATATAATGTGTCACTTATATTCATTTAGCATATAAAACAATTCTATACATTTTTTAGCAGGATTCTGGACTTACATTTTTTTCAAAAGTGGAAACCTATTTTCTGGTCTACCTAAGTGCTTACTTCACTCTTAGGTTAAAAAGCACTGTCTTGAGTTGACATTATGGCATAAAGGAATATTGAAGAATTAAAATATGATACCCAAGTTTTAATTAGCTTAGATTCCTTGTCTAGGCATCACATGCAAAAATAGGGAACTGATTATTTTCCTCCCGTATGATTTTATTTTATGAATCAGAGGAAAAAATAATTAAAAGTTTATTATCTATCTTTCCTTAAAGTTTTAGAAAGATAGTACTAGGAAACTTGTTTTTAGGAACTCATTAGTTTTTTTTTTATCATAACTCTAACTAAAATGCCTAGGTTTATAATTTTGCATGTAGAAAGAGGCTCATACTTAAATCACATTTCCAAATTAGCAAAATTATGTTTATCTCAGTTCAGTTTTAGGAACATTCACAGTCTTAATAATGTTTGTGCATCTTTGCCTGCCTTAGTTGGAGAAGTTTGAAGGGTAGGCCACAAACTGAACAAGATACCAAGGAAGGGGATTGGGTAATAGGATGAAGTGGGAGTAAGTACTCCAGAACTATAAGAGCAGACTTCCAATGAATCCCATTTCCAGTGGAAAGTGCCAGAGCTGCCACCACTGAGGGAGTCAGTGTGCCAACTGTTGCTAAGGAAGTCTGAAGGGACAACTTTCTCATTGCTAACACCCCAGATTACAAGGCAGTTTTTGAGGGAGAACCATCACATCACCCAGAATAATACAAAGTCAACAGAGTTCTATAGCTATAAACACTTGGGTTATTATTATGATTATAGCTTTTATATTCCCTCTCTATTACTGAAATGCTGAGCCAAGAATTTTCCACAATCATATTAATGGTAAAACTTCACAGTCTTCCCAAGGACTACACTTTGGGTTTTGTATTGTTTGTAGTACTTATTATTTTTAAAAATTCATAATTCCTTTCCTCATTTTCATTGTATATTTATTTTTATATCTGATTTTAGTCTGCTGTTTAATGATAATCTATAACACTGGAATAATAATATCTTTAAAGAACAAGAGCTACCAAGTCAGAAAAGATAAAGTACATTATCTCTGAGTATGTGTCTAAATTCATGTTATTGGGGTAAACCCGATAAGCCTGTGTTCTTTTTCCTACTTCACGCACCAGGCAGAATCTTGCACCAGTCATAAGTTCTCATCAAGGAACAGGATCTAATTCTGTTTTGTTCATTAATAGGAACCTCATGCCAAAGTGGCCACAGCACTGTTTAGATTCTCTTAGTCCACATGCAAAACTGCAAGGATGCCTGTCTAAATTTTACCTATCCTTGTAAATCCTTAATGAGGAATTTGACTTTTTTGTTCTTGCTTTCTTTTATTCCTTTTCTGGGATTTTTTTTTAGGCTTTAAGTCTTTTGCTATAACCCAAGGCGTCCTGCAAGAATCCCTCTAACGATAAAAATATACTGTCATTCAAAGTGAGGATTACATGTCTGGATAAACTACATGTCTACCCCAGAGAATAGGTTTCCCTGGAAAATTGCAAAAGTTGATGCAATTATATGAATGTGTTGGCACTCCAAGTATAAGTAAGGGAATAAATCTGGAAACTACTACTTAATTGCCCATCACAAGCACAGTGTTTTCTGAAAGGATGTCATTAAAATTCCTCAGATTAAACCAGATCAGCAAAAGACATAGGCCTGGGCCATAAAGCATTGGTTTCTGATAAAACATCCTTTGTGGAATTGTGCTGTGGCATTCAAGGAATATGCCAACATTAATTGTCAATAGCAGAATTCTTTTGAAAGATGTTGTTCATTGATTTAAATTTTATATTCTTCCTGGAGGCAACTAGGAAGGAATTCTTTCTAGTCTTATTATATCAACTGTCACATTCCTTAGAAATAAATGATTAATTCATCAAACAAATTGGTAAATAAAATAAAAGAGTATTTTATCCTCTTTGTGGTGACTGCCACTAGTCAGAAAATTTGTGGCTCACCTTTGCAAAGGTTATACTTGGTATTTTACAGCATGGTTTTTATGTATTGATCCAATTTCTTCTTCTATTTATATTCCATTTGCTTTCATTCACTTATATAAAGTATTATCTATTGCAAGTGAAAATAAAAACCTTCTTAGGAAAATGAAAGATACTGACTTATGACCTAACATAAAGGTAAAGATATCACATTAAAAGTAAATTACTAAAAATTTCATGAAATCTAAAGGTTTCAAGTATTCTAACGTAAACTGCTCTGTAAAGGAAAGATAAAGTGAAATGATAAATTTTGAAAAGAGGATGTCTGATTTCCTCTGTGTTTGATCAGTTGTCCATGACAATTATAAACATGAACTGCAGAGCAAGTGTTTTAGGAAGGGCGTACCAAGTTAATGAAAAGCAAAATGCACATGATCCACTTTTTGATAGGGCTTGAAGAACAGAGTGAAGGACAAATGAGACACAGGAGGCAAATTTTTTATTATTCTGCAGTATATATCTATAGAGTAGCTTCTAAGTGTCAATTATTGTAAAGATCCTGGGAATATAGCCATGAAAAAGAAAGACAATATTTGATCACATTGGACATTAATTTTAATAGCATGAATAGAAAACAGATGCTTGATGTCAATGAAAAAAAGAACAATAACAGTATTACATAATAATTAGAGGATACAGATGGACAGATGTCTATCTTCTATCTTAAATATGGTAATGGAGAATATATATATTTAGGTTAGAAGCTTTCTAAATTTAACTTATTCTTTAAATTTCTTAAGCATATTGTGACATCAGTGAATGAATCCTATTGCTAAACTGAAGTGGAAAGAAAGTAAAAAAAATTATTAAAACTATTATGATTTTTGTTTTAAAATTTTAAATAGTATAACTTGATTTATCTTTAAAATCTATAGAACTTTAGATATATTTATAAATACTGCAAAAATCTATACCAATCAATTATTGGGGCTCATTTTGTATACAACTTCTACATAACATAATTCTAAATGAAGAGTCCAACACAGAAGAAACCCAACAATGTTTGAACTAATGAGTTGTGGGCCAACAGTTATTATTCTCACTAAATTACTCATAATTGCTTTTGTGACTATCCATCAACATTGATGCAAGATATCTTCCTGTAGTCACTTTTATAATTTATTTAGCAAGGTACAGCTCGAGAGCTCATGTGTGTTTTTTCACAACAGTTCTGTGGGAAATAAGCATTCTTTATATTAAGCAATATGGTAACAAAACTATATGTGCTCTTTATCTTAAGCAATATGACAAAAAACTTTAATGAACTAAGCAACTACATAATGCTACTAAGCTATGCAGTGACATATACTTGTCTACTTCTGATGCCTCTCTTCCTTACACCGCATTACAATACTAGTCATAGTCCAATGCAGTTTTGGTGAGATTAGGTAGGTAGCTCATAAGAATTTAATGTCACAATCAGTGGGGTCTACACCCACATTTAGAGAGTCAGCATATATTACAATATCAGAAATTTAAAGTGGTAACAGGTTAAAGAAGGAAAATGGGAGCCAGTCCTAAAGATTCAGACCTGGAGTAAAGGGGTATATTGAGTTGGAAAGACATAAGAAGATTGTGGAGGAAAGTAAATGAGAGGTCTGCACTCTTAATAGAGACATCAGGGTAATGTGAATGAAGTCTCATCAAAAATCTCATCTTAGATCGTGGAGCCAAAGATCTTTAGTGCAGTGGATTAATGTGAGTTTAGAAAGGGGAAAACAGCAAATTAGATAAAGCAAGAGATGAAAGGAAGAGGAGAACAAATGATGATCACTGACAAAGCTAACACTCCAAATTTTCTTTAAGATTTGTGAGTTTGGCAAACAGCACAATAGCTTGGCTAGCCTAAGGTACTGTAAAGATAAATTTGGCTTTAAACAGATGTTACCAAACTGAATAATTTTGTTGCAAAATGAAAAAAAAATACAATCAGGGAAAATGTACCAGCATAAAACCTTTTGAGGAGGCATCACCAATTTTGCAGGTGTCATATAATCTGGACAGAGAAAAGGAGAAGGACTCCCAGGCACATACTGCTGTCACCTGCCTGGGTCTCACACAACACATACAAAAGAGAAGACCAGCCAAATTATCAAATCCTGCCCTGTTCTGCTCATGGGTTCTCCACACCAGGGTGACAGAGGTGACAAGCAAAAGACTGATTGAAGATAGGACCAGCACCCAGGAGGAAAGTTTTGCTCCAGGACCGACAATGAGTGAAACACAGCATTGGGAGACAGGCTTGGAAGGAGTGAGAGCTAGGCAGAGATGCTCTGAGGAGCTCAAGCCCAGACACGAGCAATCACAGGGCCTGTATTCTATGGTGGGAAGTCAGATGAGTGGAACATTTAGATGGAGTAAGAAACTCCCAAAACATAAAACTGGTTCAGGGAATATTGAGCAGAAAGAACCACACAGCAGAAATATCTGAAGGGTGTCAAGGTGGTAAATCAGTTCAGTAAGGTACTTGGTAAATTTAAAGATCAGATAATGACCCTAATGAAACAAATGATAAGTGAGTCTAAAGAAGACACTAATAAAAATTTAGTAGAGATAAAGAAATGTAAGACATAAATACCCAGCAGAAAAAAAAAATGAGAGTCCAAGAAAGCATTCCAAACAGAAATACAAGAGGTTAAAAATATTATTGATGGGCAGCAGAAGCAATAACCAGAAAGACAGAATGTTTTATCTAGAGGACAGAACTATGGAGAATGATCCATTAAGGAGAGATATCTTAAAATAGCAACAGAACATGAAAAATAAACCCAAAAGCAGCAAGGTGACTCAAATAAGATCAATACAAGAGTAGCTAGAACTACAAATATGTACCAAAAAAAAAAAAAAAAAAAAAAAAAAAAAAAAAAAAAAAAAAAAAAAAAAAAAAAAAAAAAAAAAAAAAAAAAAAAAAAAAAAAAAAAATAAAAAAAAAAAAAAAAAAAAGGAGGAGAAGAGAATTAAAAGATGGGTAGAAAGGGTAGGGAGAGAAGTCAAATGGGATTAAAAAAAAGAATTAAGGTGTGTTCTGTGGATGTATTAACTTTCCATGATCAATGTAAACATCATGTAATAGGTCGCATGTACTTACAAACTAAAATAATAATAAAGTAAATTAAAATAAGAAAAATCAGAAGACAGCAAAAGAATCAAAATTTTGCCATGCATATCATCAGATCACAATGCAATAAAACTAGAAATCTGTAGCAAAAGAAACTACAGAAACTTTGCAAACATATGGAAATTAAACATGATTTTAAATAATCAAAGATTCACAGAGGACTTTAAGGAATAAGACAGTTCCAAGAATTAAATGATAATGCCAGTACAAGTTACCAGAATTTGTGGGGAAAAAATGAAAACAGTCCTATGGAGAAAGATTTTAGCTGTTAATTCCAACATCAGAAAAACTGAATCAGCCCAAAAAATAACCCAATGATTCATCAAAAGTTCCCAGAGAAGCAAAACCAAGTGAAATTCAGAGCTTGTACTTGGCAGGAAATTGCAAAGACAAGGGCAGAAATAAGTGAAAAGGATATTTAAAGAAAAATACAAAGTATCAATAAATCAAAGAGCTGGTTTTTGGAAGAACAAATAAAATAGGAAAACCTTTAGCCAATCTTAACCAAACAAAAGAAAAAAGACACAAATCATTAGAATTAGAAATGAAAAAGGTGAAATCACAATGAACATTGCAAAACTCCAGGAAATTTTTAGAAAACACTTCACGAACATAAATGCCAAAAATTGGAAAACTGAAAAGAAATCTAAGGATTCCTAGATACATATAAATTACCAAAATTAAATGAAGAGGACTTAAAATTTTGACCAATCCATTAGCAGGCAATGAAATTAAGGTACCAATTAAAAAAAAAAAACTACCAACTTAGAAAAGTCCAAGACCCAATGTGTTCACTGAATTCTAGAACATCAGGGAAGATCTAACATCAATGCTCCTCTACTCTTTAAAGACATAAACAGGAAGGGGGTACTCCCAAAGTTATTCCCACTAAAATAGGAAGCCACAGGCTGATGTTTCTAATGATCTTACACAGAAAAAATGCTAACTAAGATATTGGCAAACAGAATGCAACAAATCATCAAAAAGATCATATGCTATGATGAAGTAGGCTTCATTCCAGGGATGCAAGAATGGTTGAAGCTACAAAATCAATAAATATACTTCATTGCCAAAACAGGAGCAAGATGCTGCCAGGGAACAGCCAGATCCCAGCCTTTTCCTGTCAGTCAGCATAATTTGCAGGCTGTGGGGGAAGAGAACAAGAAGTCAACGAGAAGCAAGCCCTCTCTATGAAGCAGTGCCATGTGTGGGCCACCACTACTTTGGGCACAGCTATACCCCAGCCTCTTCCAGCACACAGATTGAGAAACAAGAAGGCCAGCCGCCACCACCATAAGTGACCAGTTGATCTGGAGAAACACAGGCTGTGATGATAGCTATTGAGGCGAAATGCAATTTGATGTTTGTGGTGTTCTTAGGTCTAGGGTCAGTGGTCTGATCATCGATACAGAGGATAACAGTATGCAGTGTGGCATCTATGGGAGATCTCCTTCTGAAGGTGGCAGTCATTGTTAATTCCCTATTATCTTGCTTTGATGTTCTGTATCATCTTCATTGTTTTGCCGGGTTGGATTTTATTCTATTTTGTTTTGTTTGATTTTGTTATAACCAGTGGCATGAACAGTTATTTCAAAGATAGCAAGATATATTATGGCAGCCCTTTTGGATTTACAGTTGTCTTGTTTTGAAGTCCTTTATTGCATTCATTGTTTTGTTTTTATTGGTTCTATTATGTTTTGTTTTCTTTGATTTTTACTGTGTCTGAAGGTATGTGCAGCTATTCTGAAGACAAGAGGCATTATGGCAAGCATTGTTGATTTTGTATTGTTTTGAAGTCCTGTGTCACTTACACTGGTTTGTTTTGCTTGGCTTTATTCTGTTTTATTTTGCTTGGTTTTATTCTCTTTAAAAAAACAAAACAAAACAGGAGCAAGGGCAAAAATCACATGATTATCTCAATAGATGCAGAAAAAGTCTTTGACAAATCCAGTATCCATCCATGATGAATACACTGAGGAAAATAGAAATAGAAGGACCTTATCTCAATCTTATAAGAGCCATTTATGAGCAACCTGCTACCAATATCATATTAACTGGAGAAAAACTGAAAGTTTTATCTTTAAAATCAGGAACAGGACAAGGGTGTCCACTATCACCACTCCTGTTTATTGTGGTACTCAACACTTTAGCCAAAGCAATCAGGCAAGAGAAAGAAATAAAAGGGATACATATAGGAAAGTAAAAAACCAAAGTATTATTATGGGTAGGTGACATGGTCTCATTCCTACAAGACCCAAAAAACTGCACCAACAGACTTCTAAAATTAATAATCAAATTTACCAATGTACAAGAAACAAAATAAACACACAAATATCATCAATATTCCTAAACACTAATAATGAACTCATTGAAAAATAAATTAGAGAAACAGTGCCACTCACAATAGCATAAAAAGCCCTAAATACTTAAGAATTAATCAAACCAGGGAAGTGAAAATTTTCTATGATGAAAATTACATCTCTCTGAAAAAGATATTTGAGGAGTATATTAGAAAATACAAATTTATTCTGTGTTCCTGGATAGGCAGGCCCAATAAAATCAAAGGGCTATATTTCAAAACATTATATACAAATTTAGTGTGAACTCAATCAACATTCCAAGGGCTTTTCTCACAAATATAGAGAAAACAACCCAAAAATTCATACAGAATCAGAAAATAATCAGAATGCCAAAAGCAATCCTGAGCAACAAAAGCCAAGCAGGTGGCATCAACCCCAGACTCAAAATTATACTATAGTGTGTCAGTGAGTAAAACAGCATAGAACAGGCACAAAATCAGCCATGTGGATCAATGGAACAGAAGAGAGGAAACAGAATCAATCCCTGGCACACACAGCTGTTTCATCTGCGACAAAGGTGACAAAAACATACACTGGAGAAAAGATAACCTTTTTAACCAGTGGTGCCAGGAAACTGGATATTCACAGGTAAAGGACTGAGTCTACACCCATGTATCTCACGATATAGTAAACAAAAATCAAATAGACCTAAGCTCTAAGTATTAAAATAGAAATATTTAATATTGGAAGATAATATAGGTACAACTAACTCTTGAAGGCAAAGGTATAGCAAAGAACATTTTGAGCAGAAGCCTAACGACAAAATAAAACAAAACAAACAAAAAAACAAGAAAACAAAAAACAACAACAACAACAAAAAAAAACTCCAAGAATTAACAGGTGGGACATATCCAATTAAAAAGTTTCTGTAAAGCAAAGGAAACTACCAGCAGAGGGAAGAGAAATCTACAGAATGGGAAAAAATTTTGCCCGTTATTCTTTGGGCATAGGACTAGCATCAAGAATATATAAAGAACTCAAAAAGTTAGATACCCCAAGTAACAGACCCTATCAAAAATAGGCAGCCAAGATGAGTAGACACTTCTCAGAAGTACAACTGGCCAAAAAATACATGAAAAACTGTTTACTATAGCTGCATATTAAGGGAAAGACAATTAAAATTACATCAAGGAAACCATCTTACTGCAGAAAGAATGACTATCATTAAAAAATCTAGCAATATCAAATGCTAATAAAGTTGTGGAAGAAAAGAACTCTACTACATTGCTGGTAGGAATGTAAAATAGTACACCCTCTATGCAAATCATTGTGGAGGGTCTTGAAAAACTAAAAATAGAAATTCCATTTCACCCATCTATCCTCCTTGTAGATAGCGTCTCAAAGATTTAAAATTGTATTACTGGGATACACACATACCTATGTTTACAGCAGCACAGTTTATAATAGCTATATTTTGCAAACATCATATATGTACAGTGACAGATGAATGGATAAGGAAAATGTGATGAAATTTTGCTTATTTTTTTTACAAAATTAAAATAAAGAAGCTTGTATTCAAAACACCAGCAATGCAATTTGAAAAATTACCTGTTTATTATTTGGGGACTTTATAAGAACATAGTTGGTTAAATACCTAAAATAAAGTACCAAAAGCATCTAAAATTTCTTTTCTATCTATATTAATTTGTTTTCATGAAAATAGTCCTGGAATAAGAGCAGAAATGTTGAGATTTCTTGAAACCTTAGTTTCATTGGTTTATTAAACATTTCTATATGGTGCATAAACACTGCAATCAGAAAATATCCTTTCTTCATTTCATTGCAACTTTTTTGCAATCAGTGTTCAAAGAGAAAGAAAGGAAAAGTTTTCATTCATTGAACAATATCTAAAAATTGTCTTCTTCATTAATTAAATCAACCATGCAAAAGCTAATTTTTGTTTTATGAAATGTAGGCAATAAAATGCATTTAATTCAAAATACAATTGTGAGAATCATTTGAGAAATATATAATGTGGTTAAATCTATGTCTGTCATACAAAACATAGCCACTTGCATGTTTCATGAAAGATGATTTACTTTTTTGCATTATAAAAGATTCTGTAAAGAAGTGGCTCAGGTTCAAATATTGGCTCCCCTCCTTGCTATCTGGATGGCCTCAGGCACATTGTTCAGCCTCTGTGACTCAGTCCCCTCTTCCAAAGTGTAGAAATAGAATTGTGACTGTTAAATGATTTAATATATATGAGTCACTTAGAAGAATGTTTCATACAAAATAGCTTCCAAGTATATAGCAATTTTATTACTAGCATCATGTGAAAAAGATAACAGTGATTGTAGATGTAAACAGTGAATCTTCATGTTTTTTCATGTTACAGACACCCTTTGCTAAGTGGACGAACCTTAAGAAACCTTCTTTAACAAAAATTAACAATAAGTTTTTTAGTATAGTCTATCAAAATTTCTTTTATAATTAAAGTATTAGCAATGAGAAATATATCTGTGGATTGCAGATTATGAGACCCAAGTTTAAATAATATTTATTACAAATTTTTTGCACTACTATTTTTTAAAAAGAACAAATACATATTTGATTTGCATTAAATGTTGTGGAATATTGCAGAAAAATATTTCATTTGTTTTTTGTGTCATGGGGGAAGTTTTTTAAACATAAGTAATCCAGAACAATTTGAAACTAATGTCATTTCTAAAAAGTTACTATCAAAAATTTTCAGTTGCTAAATTCCTGGAACTCAGATTTTCTGACATAAAGAACAGCATGACACAGCATGACAAAATAATGCAAATATTTTTATCCCTCAAAACTCCATAGTAAGCATAGTAAACAATATGAATATTGAAATTTTACCAGCGTTAAATTATTTATAATAGTGTACAAACATCAATGAGTCCCTGAATATTCAGGTAGTAGAATTTCAATATCAACTTTATATTGAAGAATACTCTTCATATCTTCTTCCACAAAGATTATAATTAAATTTAGTTTAAATACTGTTATCATCTGAACAAGTAGTGGCCACTTATTTCATTTCTTAGAACCCCAAGATATGGTTTCCTTGTAGTTCAAAACACACATTAAGTTTGTTGGTTGATTTGAACCACATTTTTTTAAACATGATGTGAGTTCCAGGAAGACAGTGATGATTTCAACTGACAAGTTCTCGTGTACATTATACAGAATGTAGCAAAAATACTGTTCCTTTAATAAATAAGAAACCATAATATTTCCTCTAGGAGAAAAATTGTGTAGCACTTGAGTGTGAGAATGATCTGTCAGCTCGAAAGGGATGCTGATTGTGGGTTTGTTGAAATCTACTTCTTTAAGGATTGGATTTAATTTTGTATAAGCAGTGCCAAACTTGAGCAGTTGAAATTATTCTAGACTCATCAACTATATGATGTTTGATTTCATCTCTCTTTTCTGGTTCCCCTGACAGCCCTTTTAATATTCTTTTGTATCAAAGATGCAATTGTCGCTTCTCCCCATACATAATACCACAGCACTCACATCTTACCTTGACTAGGTATATCTCATATCCCCAAAACATTTCTTCCTTTGAAAATATTTAATCTTTCTTTAATACCTAAAGTAATTTTCATTAAAATACCAATAGATGATCGCTTTAAAATTAATCCTCACTCTCAGAAGCTTACTAAAAAGCCAGAAAGTAAGGTGTTTATGTGATGTTGTGTAAAAATAGTAAACTCTCTCATAGGATTGTTGTTTTAAGTGAGTTGGTATACTTACAACACTTGACACAATGCCTGTTATAAAGGACTTATTATAATTATTAATTATTGTTACTTTAAACAGTAGATAACGTTGGAAAGCATAACAGGTACTATGGTTTAAGAGCCATGGTCTAATTCTTTCTCTACTTAGACTACAACTTAATTTTATTACTAGTATAATAATTGCTCTCAAAATATCTTTTATCATTTTAATTATATTCATACACATTAACTGTTTTATCTGATCATAAAGAATAGGAAAAGTAATCAAATGCTAATAGTATGATGATCACTCTTGAAGAAAAGGGAATCACTGAAAAAAACTAAAAAATAAATTGACATGTTAACAGTCAGAGTTGTCAGAAATGGAAATGAGTTGCTTCTGATCACAAAGCTAGACTGGCAGGGAACCTATAAAACTAGACAGGCAGGAGCCTAAAGAAATAGACTGCAAGCCAAAAGTGCTGCTACACACCTATAACTCCAGCATTCAGGAGGATGAGGAAGGATATTAGTTTGAGGTCAGCTCAGCCTAATAACAGATGCAAGTCCATCAACATTTGATTGCTTCTACATACTTTAGACTTTTTCCTGTATATTATTTCTAAGAGGTATTTTTATGTAAAAACGAGCATCGTTTTTCAGATCAATGCTTACTGAGAGTCCTTTATGTGCCAGGCAGTGGGCAAGACAATAGTGCTGAAATAATGAAACACATAAATTGGTCTCTTGTTTCATGCAGCATCCAGTCACAAATGAACAGTAAATTTTATGTAGTTGTGTAAATTTACTCAACTACTACCAACACACGTTGCACAAAAATAGGTTTTGAATATAGCATTCCAGGAAAGATAACTGACAGTCTGGAAGTGGTTATGATTTTGAAAGGGGTAAAATATAGAACACAGAACAATCTCCAATTACAGGAGACTGCAGACCTCTGAAGTAATAATAACAGTAGCTGCAACAATAACAATAGCAGTAATAATAATAACCATAACAATTAAAAGCACAGGTTTCCTAAAATAGCAGGCATAGAAAGAATCCTAGAACAGTTAAGAACTGAGACGGTCACAGAGCACACCTGGGAAAGAGGCTGATAGGTTTTAAAGTGTGAGCAAATCATTGAAAGTCATGGGCCAAATTACAAACTTCAGACATTTTCAACAGCTAAAACATTGTGGAATATCACAAAAGAATGATGCGATTAGATGTGTACTTATTAAATTTTTCTACATGTAAATATTTTATGGGTTAAAGAGTATATATCATTCATTACTATAATGTTCAACTTTAATTGTTATTAGTACATGCTTAAAGTACATGAAGTTTATATTAATCTTAGGGAGGAGGTGCATGTACATAATACTTTTTATTCCCCTTCCTAGTTACGTCACTTCCTTTGATTCTAAATCCTCTTTCATTTTCATTGTTATAGTAATTATTGTCATTTTTTGTTTGCATTTCTAATGTATAATATGTATATTTCTTGTGAGTACTATTATTAATATATAGAAAACATTGGTGATTCATCCCAACCAGTAGAATGTCAAAATATAGTTTTAAGTAAAAGATCACCTACAAAAAAGATTCAAGCTTTTTTTATTGGAAATGTGCCTTAGTTTGTGAAATAATAAAGTATCAAAGTATTTCTATTAGTTATGAAAACTTGAAAGAGTGGTAGCACAAATTATTAGGCAACAAGATACTTACAGTGCCGAAAAGGGGAATATCTGTCAAGGACAATATGTGAAATGATATGATAGAAAAAGTTCAAAACTAAAAATGAAGACGATGATACCTCATGTGAGACACAAATAAATTTTTCTAACTCATCAGAAAGGACACATCCATCCCGTTTTCCACAGTCTTTTTCCTTCTTTCCCCCAATAGACAGATGGACACACACACACACACACACACAAACATGCATGTACACACAATCTTTGCAGAAATGCATCCCAAGAAATAAATGTCAACGTCTGAAAATAATTTAAGGTAACTTATTTCTTAATACTATGAAGAAAACTCATAGGATAACTATCAACCAGCTTTATGATGTATAAAACTGAATTCCCAAAACTAGACTGAGAAAATATCACATTTTCATGTTTGAAATGAATTGAAGACAAATCTAAATTTTAAAAAAGGAAACCTACCTTATGTCTCCTTTTTGGAAGCTTGTCCACAATTACTTGCAGATGGAAAATGAGAAAAAGCTTCAAAAAATTGATCTTCAATTTCTGTCAAGCTTCTGTATCAACAATGCTCAATAAATTTAAAAGAAAAGTACTATAATTATAATTTCATAGACTTTAAAGTATTATAAAATTTCTTGTTCCTAGATTTCAAAATATATTTAAAATATTAATTAAACTTTAAATCACTTAATATTCCTACTATACACTTTACACAGTTGGTTAGGCCATAACACTGAGCTATTAAATGATTTTCATGAGGAGATTACTTGGCAAAAATAGAATATAAAAATCCTGATCTGTGTTTGTATCAACCCCTAGATAGTTCATACTGTGAAAAGTGGCCAAAAAATCCAGAAGATCTTTCTTTTCTTTGTTTTTATTTCTTACTGGCATAATTTAACGTCTTTGTCATGTTAATTCTGGGATAGAACTTGGAGTAAGTTTAATGTCACATTTAAAAAACATACAGTAATATTACAAAGAAGTGTTAAAATACGATTTGCATGGTAGCAATTGAAAAATATTGCAGAAAAATGAAAATATTTCACCAACTTCTTTGGTTCTAGCCAGTAGAGAATCACGTTGGTTTTCTGTAGCTATTTCAAAACTACTAAACTATAATAGTATTTAGTTTGTTGAGCTCTCTCCAAAGAAAAGCAAAAAGGATAATTTTACAGAAGTCTAGACTTGAAAACGATGTTATGTTCTACATATATATGTATTATTTCTATCAACTGTAACTTCAGTATCTTTGAAAGCTGAAAATAAAATGTCATTATATGCTGGTCAGCTCAAAAGTTGTTTGGAGAAAATCTTAAATATTTTAACAGAAGATGAATAAAGGATATAATGAAAAACTCAACAAAGATGGATACATAAATTCAATCAGTATGAAAAACTATTAGTGAAAAAAATTTTAAAAAGTGAGATCTATTTAAACTAAGCTGATCGAATAAATATCTGCATATTTTTATGGATATAAGAGAACATTTCAGTATATTATAAAATTTAAAAATAGTATTCAGTGTTTTTGACTATATGTCTGTGTTAAGACTTGTATCTAACTATCCTCGCAAAGCCTGATGTGTTCACAGATAGGGTTTTTTGGAAGTGGCTGGATTTAGTATGTGTGAATGTGAGGGTTGGGGATTTGCTTAGTGGCACATGGCCTGCCTGGCAAAAATGAGGTCGTGAGTTTGATCTTTGGTACAAAAAAAAAAACAAAAAACAAAAAACAAAAAACAAAAAAAAAACCAAAAATAGAATCTGTGAATGTGGATCAAGGGTGTGTGAATGTAGATAAAGGTGTAGCGTTTGAATTAGACTAGTTATTAATTTAGCATTGTTCTGTGTGTGGTTAATAGGAAGCTGCACTCTGGGTCTGGGTGGTACCAACCAATAATTCTGTAGCCAGGATGGAATTTGAAGGCAAAGATGAAAGGCAGATTGGCTGCTTTCTGTTTTCCGCTGCCTGCTATGGAGTGTTTCTCTCGTCATTTCCCTCTGCCATGCCCCCTGCCTTGGAGCGAGCCAACAATGTTTTGTTTTCTTCCATTTTACTGTTTTGTTTTATTCAATGTTCTGTTTTGATTGGCTTTGTTCTGTTCTGTTTGATTTTACCATGTCTGATGCTATGAGCAGCAAATTTGAAGACAAAAAGAGGAATTATGGTATTGTTGATTTTCTATTATCCTGTTTTGAAAGTCCTCTATAACTTTCACTGTTTTGTTTTGATTTGCTTTGTTGTTTTATTTTGTTCAGTTTTATTCTCTTGAACATTAAAAAAAAGGACTGAAATCTCTACAAACTGTGAATGAAAATAAATCTTTCCTACTTTAACTTGCAGGTGTCAGGTATTTTGTCCCAGCAAAAAGAAAGTAACTGTTAGTACAGTATATATGGGATAGTTCAAGCATTTGTGTGGGAAAATAGTATAAATTAGGTTAGTGGGAAGAAACATTTCAATGTTAGTGGGAAGAAACATTTCAATACACATCAAAATAGTAGAAATATGCTTAATTTTTGACCTAGCTTTTCCATGTCTAGAAATGTATCCTCCATAAATAATTATGATTTTATATAAAGGAAGATTGGGAAATATTTGTTGCATCTATTTGTCACAGTGAAAATGAAAACCTAATTAAATTTGCAATAATTTCTTTCGAAGTTATGGTACTTAAACACAATTGTAAACATTTAAAATGATGTGAATGAATATTTAATGATGTGGTAAATCGCTTGTGATATTTTGATAAAATAACTATAAAAACTTATTGCAAAAATATTAATGTATGGAAAGTAAAAAACTTTGTACCAAGGGTATTAGCAGTTATATCAGTGTGTAAGAATCATGCTTTTTGTATCTATTGGGCTTTTAGTCATTTTCTTAATTTTCTAAAACGTTCTCATGTTACCTTTTATGAATTTAAAAAAACCATTTTTACTGTTTGTCAATCATGTTATTTTTTGAAATTGGAGTGTATTATCAGTTTGTTTATTTATTCAATAATCTACTAAATAAACATATTTAAAATGTTTTAATATAAAGCAGGCAGTTGATCCCTTTCCAAAATTATGGTGTCATACGATTTCTAAAAAATATTGTCTTAAGAAAGTAACTTCAGAACTTGATAAAACTGGTCAGAATGATTGCCTTATTGCCCTGGGAATTAAACAAGGCACCAAGAAATCTGAGCAGTGTTTCTGGATTGAAGGCTTCAAGAGTGAAAATGACTGTCCTCTGCAGAATACTCTATAGATAGAATATAAAATTTGTCAAATTCCTTAGAATTCTGGAAAGAATTGACGTTCCAATTTTAGAAGATATATGAAAACCTGCTTGAGAAACAACAAAGTTGGAAGATCATCATTACAAAACTTACAATAAATCTAAAGTTAGCAGGACCATACAGTAGTAACATAAGGATTGGCAGATACAAAACTGGTGGAGGAATGAGGGTTCACTAATAAACCCTTCCATTTTTGGTCAAATGATTTTCAAAAAGGTTTCAAGTCAGTCCAAAGTGTATAGGTAATAGACAGTCCTTCCACTAATTGACCTAGGGAAAAAAATAGCCAAATTTAAAAACAGAAGAAAAACCTCATATTTTTCTCACACTGTCTATAAAAATTTCAAACTTCTGAACAAAAGCATGATCATGATGGTCATGATATTGAATAAGGCAATAAATTCTTAGATATAAATACTAAAGCACTAGTCCTTTTGAAAAACAAAATCAAAATTTTTAAAGTGAAACTATAATGTTAAAAATTAAATAGAGGGCCAGGAAGTACAGGTCAGTGGCACAAGTGCCTGCCTGGCAAACACGAGGTTGTGAGTTCAATACCTGGTACCAAAAAATAGTAAAAATAATAATAATAAAATAAAAATTAAATAGAAATAAAAATTTAGACCTTGAAATTGTAAACTTTTAATTTCACAACACAACATTAAGAAAATGAGAAAAGAGTCCACAGGCTGGGGGAATATACTGTACTTGAAAATAATATCTCCAATAAGGAATATGTATCCAAAATACCTACAGAACATGTTACAATATATAGCAAAGAATTCCAATACAGAAGTGATTTGAAATTCAAAGGCAATATCTCAGTCAAGCATGTATTAAAAGTTCTGCTGTTTTGAATGCAAGCCATTTTTTCAGAAGGCTTTGAATATAGACATATATTCATAGGCATACAAATAACTGATGTATGCAAATGAAAATGTACTCCTTGCCATTTGTCAATAAAAATGTAAATTAAATCAAATGAATGTAATGTTCCTAACCAATAGAAGGTTTATAATAACAAGACAGTCAATAGCAGCTATCAGCTAGGATATTGAAAAACTGAAACGTTCATACAAGAGTATGGGAAATATAGAATTATACAGTCACTTCACCAGTTTGTCAGTTCCTTAAATATATGAAACAGTAATTGCACTCCCAGTATTCTACCCAACAGAAGTGAAAATATCTATCCACTCAAGTAATTATAGGAGAATATGCTTAGCAGTATTATCAATGATAGCTCAAATCTAGAAACAATGCATCTATCCATCATATGGTGAATGCATAAGTAAAATGCTATATAATATGTAACAAAGTATTGTTCAGCAAAAGAAAAGGGGGGGGGAACATTGTGTGAATTACCATATATGTGAGTCATAGAAATATACTATACCCAAAATATTACATAGTGAATGATGCTAATTATGAGAAATGTCAAAAAAATTAAAGTAGATCAGGCTTGCCTAAGACTAGGGTAGAAATAAGAAATTTTGGTCACAAGACAGTTTTTCAGATTGTTGGAAATAATGAAAAACTAGACTGTGGTGGTGATTTCAAAACTGTACTAAAATTCTCAAACTGGACATTAAATTTTATGAGGTAAATTTCATCTCAATAAATACAGTTTTTTAAAATGTTATATGACTACTTGAGATATCAATAGAGGGAAGTAAAAATTAAAGTTCTAGACTATAAGGCTGGAAAGGCAGGTATAACGTTGGTTTTCAATGTCAAGCTTATAGACTAGATGGTTCTGTTTCCTATAAATGAGTATTTTAAAGCTTCAATTGCCAGCATGATAAATTCTCAGATGGAGTCTTTAGGAGGCAATTAGATTCTGACAATAGTGTTCTCATGAATGAGATTAGTGCCCTTTTAGAAGAAACTAGAGAACTTTGTTTCCATTTTTTACCTTCTATTTTCTCTCTCTCTCTCTCATTCTCTCTCTCTCTCTGTCTCTCTCTTGAAAGGAGGGGAAGAGATAGGGGAAAAAAGAAGAAACAAGATGTCTTATGTTCAGGTACAACAAATTCCCTATGATGAATGTGAACATTATGTTTATCTAAAGTATGCCAATGAAACTAATTTTAAAAAAAAAGAAAAAAGAAAAAGAAGCTAGAGCAAGAGAATCTCTCCTCTATCAGTGTATATCCAGAAAGCAGCCATCTTGAAAAAACAGAGAATTCTTTGTGAACAATGAATCTGTTGACTCACCCTGATATCATGAAATAAATGCTTATTATTTAAGCAACCCAGTAGATGATATTTTTGTACATCAGTTGTATCTGACTAAGACATCATGATAATTTTCTTCATTAATTCCTGAATGTTACTTATAATATTAACTAAAACATTCAATATAATATCAAAAGTGAGTAGTGAGAATTCTTTCTTTTGGCCAGTCTCAGAGAGAATGCATTCACCTTCTTACTATTTATTTAATCAATTAAGTTTACTGGTACATTTTAGACATAAAAAATTATCATATTCATCATAGGAAATTTGTACCTGTGTATGATTGGTCATGATTTTTCTTTTTTTTATTCCCCTCCTCTCCCTTCAACTCCTCTTCCCCTCCTTATTTACATGAAAAAAAAATATATATATAACCAAAACCAAAGAAAGACAATTGAGGAAAGAGAGAAAAAGATGAAGAAAAGAAAACAAGCAATAAAAGTAAAAACTTAACAGAGAGAGAGAGAGGGAGAGAGAAACAAAACAAGCATGCAACAGCAATAAATCTGGAGTCCTCAGATCTGCAGTAGTGTACAAGTCAGAGCCCAAATCTGTGCTGGGTAAACCCATCAAAAGTGCAGTAGATTAGTGTTGGGTGCGGGGCTGGTCTTAGCCTCTGGATGTGGGGCTGGAGCCAAAGCCTTCAGCCAGCAACTTTCTGTGTGTCCCTCAGTTGCCTGCCCACATCTCCTTTCCTGTTTAATCTTTGCATCACTCTCCCAGTGGTGTGGCACCCTCAGACAGAGGCTGCCTCCAGTCCTCTGTATAGTTGGCCATTCTAGGCTCTCATGTAGCCTCTCTCCTCTAACGCTGCTGGGAGAAAGGTAGGGGAAGTGTTGTCCCATTTGTTGTTATGCTACTGTTTTGGACTATGTAAATCTCATGTTCCTCTCTCTCACACTGCTGGGAGAAGGGCAGGAGGAGTGGTACTGATCCACTCACTACCTTCAGTCCTGCCACTACTGTTACTAACTGTAATGATTGATACATTGTGTCAACTTGAGATGTTTAGAAGCTTAACTAAGTGACTCAGCAGGGAGCCAGGGTCTTCACTTTGTAAACATCCTGAACCTGTGCAAGAGGAGAGTATGGAGATTGTGTGGGTATAAGGACACACCCTAGGAGAAAGAGCCTGTATACAATATAAGGGAAGAAAAGAGACTTGTGCTCCCCCTTTTTGCTCCTGCTGCTTTTGCTGTCTTCTGCTGCCTTGAAGTGTTGGCCCAGTGCCATGCCACTCTGCTTCAGAGCCAGCTGATTATGGACTGAAACCTCCACAAACTGTGAGATAAATAAACCTTTCTTTCCTTCATTTTGAGTATCAGGTATTTTGTCCCAGCAATGAGACAAAAGTAACCAAGGCAGAATTTGTATGTGTATAGCCTTGTTTTGAAGTTCTTGCTCAAATGACTTACTTTTTCTGCAAGAATTTTTTTCTTATTATTTGGTAGATAGTCCTTGTATTTTTAAATGTGAATCTTCCATCTTTTAATGTATCCTTCTTCTTTCCTTGCTGCCTACCTTCCACCCTCCTTTCCTTTTTTTTTTTCCTTATTTTTCAGTGTGAGGATCTAACCGAGAGCCTCAGACATGCTGAGCTAGTACTTTACCACTGGCCATATCCTTGGTGTCTTTTGATTTTCTTTTAATTAAAATAAGTAAGCTTATCATTTTAATTGCTAGAAAATTTTGTATATTTGTGAATTAATTTTGTTTACAAAACTTTTTGCCTGTTCCCAAGTCATTAGGATTTGTTGTATATTGTGTCTTGAAAGTATTACTGCTTTGCCTTTCATATTCAAATCTCTATTTAGGTTTGGTTGGTTTTTTCCTCAGTGTAATTATTAAAAATGTTTCTTTTTGCCTTCGAATTTGTTCCAGTTCAAATGCTGAATTATAGATCCTTATATTTAAACAATCTGGAATAGTTATGTATACAGAAAAATGTAGTAAACAAATTACTACTATTAATATATGAATATTCAAATGACCTAAACAAACATTATTGAAAATTTTCCTATTTTCCATTGTATTGCTTTATCATCTATGCAATAAAACGAGTAAGATATTTTCTGCACAATCTATTCTTTTCTTTGTTCTCTTTGCCTGAATAAACATATATTACTTCTTATAGTTAATTATTGCATGTGTAAAACATACAACAGCTACTGATTTTTTCTTTTCCTTTCTTTTAATAGTGTCCTGGATAGTCTTGTCCTTGTAAGGTGTGAAATTAACTGACTAAATTTCACCAAAGCAGACCTTTTAGTAGTTTATTAGAATTGCACTATTGCACCTTCTAACACAGGAATATAGCTTTTCCTTCATGTATTTATATGCAATAATTAACCTCCATTAATAAAGTTTTGTAGCATGATTAATTTTTTAATGTTTTGTTTTGTTTTGTTTATTTTTATTTTGCTTATTTTAGTTGTTTTCTTGTTTGTTTCTTTGTTTTGTAGTATTGGGGATTAAACCCAGGAGTGTTCTATCTCTGGGATACATCCACAGCCATTTTTATTTTTCATTTTGAAATATAGTCTTGCTAAAGTGCCTAAAATGTCCTTGAGTTTGCAATGTTCTTGCTTCAGTCTCTTATGTAGCTGTGATCACAGGCACAAGCCATCATACTCACTTTCAGTATTAGTTCTCAGATTTTTGTTATTGTTGATGCTCTAATTTTGAAGCTATTGTAAATAACACTTTTGAAGTAAATTTTCACTTGTTTCTGATATTAAAAATAAATCCAATTTTGTCTATTTCCTCCAAATATTTATTAGTACTCTATATAGTGTAATATTCACTTACTGTTTTCACTGCCTATAGCTTATGCAATGTTATTTTTCTCATTAAAAATTTGTACCTACTAGAGGTTTGTCAATTTTTTTAGCCTTTCAAAGCACAACTTTTAATTTTGTTTTGTTTTATTTTAAAGAGAATAAAACCAAACAAATAAAACCAAATAAAGCCAGTCAAAACAAAGGAGTGTAAGTGATGCATGACTTCAAAACAGGATAATAGGAAACCAACAATTGCTGCCATAATGCCTCTTGTTATCTTCAGAATTGCTGCCCATACCATCAGACATAATAAAATCAAACAAAACAGAGCAGAATAAAACCAGTCAAAACAAAACCTTCAACAAAACACAACAATCAAATGGAGCAAAACAAAACAGTGAAAACAATATCGGTTTTCAAAAACAAGACAGAAGAATATCCCCCATGGTTGCTATATTGCATTGTGTTATCCTCTAAATAGACGTTCAGACTATCAGGTTTAGGCCTGCCAAGTCCATCAAACAATATTAGCATTAAGTTGTCTTTGTACTTCAGTTGCTATAGACTCAATCTATGTTCCTCTGAATCAGCTAGTTGGTTAAGTACGAGGGAAGCTCAACTCTTCCTGTCTCCTAGTCCATGTGCCAGGTGTCTCATGGGAAGAGTGCTTCCTGTTTCTCCTCCTAGCCCACAGTTACTTCTGGTTCATGGGAAGGGCATATTGTGCTTCTCCTCTCTGCTGACAGTTACCACTGGCTCATGGGAAAGGCACTTCCTGCTTCTTCTCCCAGCTTACAGCTACCACTGGCTCAGGGGAAGGGCACTTCCTGCTTCTCCTCTGGGCCCACAGTTACCACTGGCTCATGGGAAAGGCACTTATAACTTTAAATTTTGGTAACTTACTATGTTATATAGTTTCTTTGTCTATTTAACTTCTATGTGGGTTCTTATAATTTAATTTATACAATTTTGCTTCCATTTTATTTTTACCCTTTGCATATCTTCTTGTTCTAGTTAATGAGATAATTAATATTCAGAACATTCTTCAATATGTGTACATGTATCTTTTTAGCATAAATTTATTTTTATTTCATAAGTTTTGATACATGGCATCTTAGTTGTACCATCAAATATTTTCTAATTTATTTATGTTTTCCCTTGTTGACCTATGAGATGTTTAAAATTATACTTCTAAATTCTAATCTTAGAGACATTTTCCAGTTACCTTCTTTAAACTGAATTTTTGTCTGTGTTTTACTATGCTCAGAGAATATAATCGACCTCTGAAATTTTTTCTGATTCACTTTATGTCTCCTTATATGGTTCATCTTTGTAAATGCATTATTCATAGTTTAGGTGTAGCATTCTTCATCAAGAAGCTTAATTTAGTTAAAAGTAATGTCCTTTATTTTTTAAAAGAATTTTATATAAAGAATGAAGTAAAAAAATCCGAAATTTTTTCTTCATTGATATTTAACCTTTAGTTTTTTAACCTATTCTTTCTGCCTAGAAATCTTTCTTCTACCTACATTCATTGAAATTTGAATCTTTGGAGGCTTACCTCAACTGCTATCTTCTCAAAGAGTTTTTTTACTTCCAAGTTGAAAATATACATTTTCATTTTCTAAAATTGGTAGCACTTTGTCTATATCTTTAACTAATGTTGGAGATATTTATGAATATTTTTCACCTATTAGAATATAGCTTCTCAAAGGTTTCAAGTGGGCGGAATCATTTTCAATTTCCTGAAATTCATGCCTGGAATGTACTTTAGAAATTCTTTTATGATTGAATAAATGAATATATTTGCAATGACCTAAAGCTTAAAATGGAGATCAATAACTACTTATAAGTTTTAACCTATTTTTATAGTCTACTCCTTCCCCCTCCTTACTTACTGAACATGTGGTATGTATATCTACAAACTCCACTCCCTACAATAAATGTAATTATTATGCACTACTGATATGTACTAATTAAAAATTTTACAAAGCAAGTGGGAGTTGGAAATGCTGAACAATTTTCAATTGTTGAAAAGAGTGAAAATAAAACTTGATGATTGTGTTTTTGTGTACGCACATGTGTGTTTGAGGCAATGTGTGCTCTGACAAATGGTGGGCAATATTTTTCATTCATTTATTCAACCAGAAATGTTGACATTTTTTGAGTGCTCGCTTTACAGATGACCTTGGTATAATAAGTAGACATAAGGACATTTAAACTGCAATTACTATCAGTATTGGATGTTACTATGAACCCCCAGGTCCTCATATACTTTTTATGGGGCTGAGTCTGGCACTTGCTTGTGATCAGCTGTTGTCTAGCACCAAGACTGGTGATGTGAGTGCTGCACCCACCCAAGGGTGGAGCTGAGATACAGGGTAAGGGAGGCGGGATTTCCTCTTGCTCACTTCCGCTCCCTCTCTCGCCAGTGTGCTTGCTGCTTGCAGCCGCCATGAATGGCAGCTCCGCCAAGCCATGCTACCTTGGAGCCAACTGAGTATGGTCTGAAACCCCCAGAGAACTGTAAGAAATAAACCTTTCCTTCCCTAATTTTGGGTGTCAAGTATTTTGTCTCGGCAATGAGTAAAAAGTAACTAAGACACTATCTTTCAGTAAAGTAGACATTCTATAACAGAGAATTAGAATATTTTACTGTTCATAATTTAAAATATATGTTTTAAAAATAGGCCCTGAATCTACATATTTATGTCTGTGCAAAATTCTGTTAAATTATGTATTGATGTTGCATGATGAATTTCAAATTATAAAACATAAAAGAAAGAATTATACAAAAGTAATCACTATAATTTCTTTCAAAATATTTTCTTCCAAACTGTTTTTGATGTTTATTTCTATTTCTATAAACAGTAACACATGAGACATTTATTTATAATTAAGTCTATGGAAATCTTTTCTCAGGATTATAGTCTCCTTTGTAGCTTTAAGAGGAAACTCGGCTTTGACTTAACTATTTGAAATACAATTACACTACAGTTTTCTTCAAATCAGTTTTTTCTGCAGCATCTCTTCTTTACATCTTTCAAAATTCACCTCAATTGTTTTGTGAAACAAGAGAAGCTATCATTTCAGAAATAACATCATTTTGTGTGCTACAGCAGTGCTAGGGAGCTGTCACTGTGAGATTCTGGGCAAGCAGTGGCTCCCTCTTTCTTCCTCACCAGAAGGGTTTAGGAACACTGGAATGGAGTGAGGTAGTGGGTAGTTGGGCAAATATTTTGGAAAATGGACAAAAAAAAAAATTCAAACATATTCAAAATTGCAAACATTCCTCGAAAGAAGGTAGGTCATAGACCAGATCATTTGTCAACACTTGTGAAATAAAATGAAAGTGTATTCCCTGATCAGATAAATTTCTCCTGATTATTCATGATCAGGAGGTGACTTCAGACAAAAACTTTCTAAACAGAAACCCAAGTGTATCATAATTGCAATGGTGCCTTGGTTCCCATACTTAACTCTTTGCACAGTTCTGTTCACAAAATGAATTGGGTGAGAACTAAATCAAATTCAATGGTTAGATTCAATCTTGTCCTTATGGGGAAATTTGTGAACCAAAGCACTACTTAACAGCAAGAGTCAACAAATGAAATCATACCAAATTAAAAAGTTTCAACACTGCAAAGGAAACAACAAGCTGAGTGAAGAGACAACCTTCAAAATGGGCAAAAAGTGTTTTGCCTGTTATTCCTTGGACAGAGGAATATCTAGAATACATAAAGAACTAAAAAAATTAGACTCCTCAAAATAAGACTCAATCAAAAAAGATAGCATGTTATAATACATACATACCCCCTTTTATAACAGCACTCATTTAACTCAGTTAAATCTTAGCCATCAGTAGATCGATAAAAAAATGAAAGTATGATATTTACACACAGTGGAGTATATTCTGCCTTAAAGAATAAACTCGAGTCATCTGGGGGAAATGAATGCACTTTGACACCATAATATTATGTGAAATAAATCAGACACACAAACATAAATATCACATGGTCTCTTATGAGAAACCCAAACTAAACATATATTAAGAGCAAAACAAAAGATAGAGAATAAAAAACATAGATAATAAACCTTTTGCAAATAAGAATGAGATTAAGAGATGGAGGAAGTGAGGAAGAGGTGATGAAATAAAGAATTAAAATGTCTTATGTGCAGATACCAACTCCATACAAGGAATGTAATCATTATGCTCTACAAACCTGCTGCATTAAACAAATAAAAACTGAAAAAGAAAGCATGCCAGGGGACTCAATCCTTGCACCTCATAACTTTCCATCTTCTACACTTGTTGCAATGAAGACTGTGGAAAGTACACATAGATAGCCACAAAGCTGGACACTTCATTTCCTCTTGAGCAGAACAGTTGGACGATCCCACTGAACTGCAAAGAAATGTGGAAAACTGGGAAAATTAATCAGTTCTGGAAGAAGTTGAAACTGGTTCAGAGATAATCTAACAATTTCTGCTCAATTACTGAATAGCTCCTCTCATTATTTTTTTGGTCAATATAAATGTTTTTATTTTTTTATTTTACAAATAAAGGATAAAAACGATACAGAATTTCAAAAAAAATAGAAAATTAGCACTAGTTAATATATTGGATATTGTTATCTTGAAAGTAGTTGTTCAGATTAAAAGACTGAGGCATACAAATGATCAATCAAACAATGAAAATACAACTGTTCTTTTTGATGAACAGAGATTAGTAATACAGCCATCTATCTTGCAAATATTTATGAACACACACACATGTATATGTGTATACATAAGTATATATAGTCTTTTCCCTTCTTCCTTTTCTCCTTTCTGCTATCCCAGTTGTTCTTTCCTTTTGAGAACTTTCTTTCCTTTTGTTTTCACAATATCTATTATACATTTTGGATCTTATTTGTTTTACACTCGGGGGCAATACAATATTTAATTATACAAGTTTGATTTATTTCACTTATAAGTATGGTCTCAAGTTGCATCCATTTACCTGAAAATCCTCAAGTTTGTCCTTCTTTATAGCTGAGTAATACTCCACTGTATAAAAACACCACATCTTTTTATGCATTCTGCAGTTGATGAGCATCCCTTTATTTCATAAATATGTGATTGTACATGAATGTGTGTATATATGTTAAGCACTTTGCTCCTAAAGAGAAAGACTAAATGAATAAAATTGTTCTTCATGGAAGTTAGACCTACATATAAAGAATGAGACAAGAACTTGTTGGCATAGAAGATTTGTTATATACCATGCAAAAAGGAATCTTTATCCTTAAGTAAGGATTGCTTGACTATAAATGAGATAATCATTTAATTAAATTTTAAAGTTAAAAATATTTATAACTAACCGCATGTAAGAATAAGAAGACAGTTCAGGTACATAATCATGTCAAACATCACTTCTGGTTATTTTCTTTGTGAAATTATCTCTATATTCTCCCAAAGCCTGTAGAAATCTTAGTTCCTTGGGACAGATATTTGCAGGATTTCTTACTAAAATGGAAAAATGGTGTGCTTAATCTAAGCTCTCTAAAAGGACAGACACACACCAACAAGAAAATCATGGAGCATTTTCAGCTTCAAATTTTTATATAATCTTCCTAAATCAGAATCAGAAATTTTAAAAAGTGATAGCACATACTTACTATGAGGATGTGATTGCACTTTATCTTATGAATAATAAGGATGAAGCTTAAGAAGAAAAGGATATGCTCAATAATCATAAAACCATTAAAAGGGGGGCAGACAAGTTAACATGTAATCAACTATTTACTTTTCAGTTAATTAGGGAATAAATTATAAGGCTGAAAGTGGAACCAGAGTTAAAAGGAGGATTCAAATGATAAGGAAGAGTTAAAATTACCTTAGAGGTTGATTAGAGATACTAGGAAAATCTCTGATTAATTTCACATTGCCACACTAGTTGAATTGCCAAAAGAACACTTTTTAAACTACTCTGGATAGGGAAAAGAGTACTAAGATTACTATGTACATCTCAAAATATTTTAATTCCTCTTTTATTAAATCAATACGAATGATTATGAAGCTAATATTGTTTCTTACAAAATATTGATTAAAAATTTAAATTTACAAGTAAAATACTTCTCTGAAAACACAATTTTTATTAAACACTTTTTTCCACAAACATTTACTGAATAAGTTAGATTATCAATGAAATAACTGCACCTCTTGCACTAACAACCCAGAATTTAATAGAAATTCTTTTAATAGAATAACTTTATTGTAGACACTTTTGCAACTATGTGCCTCGTATTTGTAAATATTTTTTATTATCCAGCCAAACTGTTATTTAAAATTTTAATGCATATGTCACTTATATTTGCTTTCAACCTGAAGTTGCATTTTGATTTTTGAATTTTTGTTGTTAAGATGATTTTTAATCATGTTTCATATTCCTTATTTTTGTAATAATATGTCACAATTTAAGGAACAAGTTTAAATGCTGAATAACTAGTTTCATATAAGACATGCATAACCATCATATATTTATCTCAGGTACTAATGACCTAATATATATATAGTGAACTAAAATTTAATAGTTTGACATTATATAGATTAAACAAATTTAATAATTTAATATATTGGCCTTAAAAGACTTAAAAATTCAGAATCTTAAACTATATCCAGCCATTTGTATATTGGGGTTAGAGAGAACAATGGCTGCAGCACCAAACAAGTCCAGTCTGGGAACCAGCACCATGTTTGGGCCTCCAGCAACTGGGAACAACTAGATTCAAGCCTCTCCCCATGAGTCAGCACCATTTGTGGACTGAGGTTAGAGAGAACAATGGCCACATGAGCAAATAAGCCCAGTCTGGGAACCGGTGCCATGTGCGGGCCTCTGGTGGACTGGGAACAGCCAGACTCCAGCCCTTTCTGGTATGTGGGCTGGCAGATAAGAAGTATTATCCCCCCACTTACCCCCAAAGCTACTGGCTTATCCAGAGAACCACAGGCTGTGATGATAGCTAATGAAGTGAAATGCAGTTGGATGCCTGTGGTGCTTTGGTGTTTCACTAACATTGCAAGTCTAGGACCAGAGGTCTGATCATAGGTTCAGAAGATATCACTAAGCAACGTGTCATCTGGGGGGGGTCTCTTCCTGAGGGTTGCAGTCATTGTTGATTCCCTGTGGTCTTGTTTTGAGGTCCTATGTCATTTCCATTGTTTTGTTGGGTTGGGTTTTATTCTCTTTTGCTTTGTTTGATTATGTTAAATCCCATGGCAAGAGAAGCTATTTCAAGGATAGCAAGATATATTATGGTAGCAATTTTGGATTTTACTATTGGCTTGTTTTGAAGTCATTTGTCGCATTCATTGTTTTGTTTTTATTATTTCTATTCTATTCTGTTCTGATTGACTTATACTATGTCTGAAGTTATCTGTAGCCATTTTGAAGACTTCAAGGGGCAATATGGTAACTACTGTTGATTTCATAATGTTTTGAAGTCCTGTATCTCTTACACTGGTTTGTTTTGATTTGTTTTATTCTGTTATTAACACTTGAAAATCAAAAAAAAAGTTAGATACATCCACTAATGTGTTGTATCTGAATGACATGACCACTGGACTTTCCCAACAGAGAGGCCATATTTGCCTCAGTCCTCAGGTGACTGCTGCATTATTTCATTATATTTAAATTTGTTTGAGAAATAGTACTTATTATTACTTCACATGGGCAATATACTCAATTCTGTCAGAATCTCTAAGGAACTGTTTGGCTTTGTCTTACACAGAAATTGCTAAACTTAAATAACTGCATCACTTTTCTTGCCTCGAATTACATGTTAAAATCTAAACAATGCACTGGGCAACCATGATCTAAAATACCATAGTTGTTTGATTTGATTGCTGCCAAGGGCCTTGTTTCACCCTACTTTTACCTTTGGTAACTCTACTCTGACCTTTCATTGGATAATACAACTCCAAAATATCTCTGAACTCAGTTCAAGTGCTATTCCCATCTTTCTTATTATCCTTCCAATATCCATTATCATTAATAACCAAATAATAAATTACCCTTTTCATTTTTCATACATAGGTTTTTTTATGTATGCATTAATTTTTCCAGGGAAATGAAAAAAGAAGGAGGAAGAGGAGAGATATTAGACAAAGAATAAAAGGAAGAGAGAAAGTTTGGAAAGCTTCAATGTATTAGATCCAGTAAGTGGAAAATGAAGAAAAATAAATGTCTGACTTTGAGAATCATACAAGATAGAACTGGAATCATAAAGTATTATTTATAATACATAAGGACAGAGTGGAGCAAACAATAAAACCCAGAAAAAGGCCTATTTGTGATTGATGGGTTTTCATGTGATAAATGAGAAAAAGGATAATATTAGAAGAGACTGTAGAATGATCACAGATGCTAAGTCAATGAACGGATGCTATTGACCTTAACAGTCTGACCCTTGGAAAGTCACTAATGAATTTTGGCATGCATAATTCCAGTAACAAAATTCTACCAATGCAAGTGCGGAAACACATAGGAAGAATTTTATACAACAAAAGAGTAAAATTTTTCCCAGAAATATAAGGTTGGTTTAGCATCCAATAATCAGTAAGTTTAATACACTCTATTGATAGAATAAAGAACAAAATCTTCATGTAGATGAATAAGGCACGTTTGACGAAATTCAACACCCTCTGTTAACAACAACAAAAACTCAACAGACTGAGAAGACCAGGGAACTTCCTTGTGTTACATAGAGAATTTATAAGATAGCCACGTTAATATAGTTAATGATAAAAACAAGATGTTGTACTCTTAAAATTCAAGACATGATATGAATGTCTGATATTTTTGCTTTCATTCAGTACTTTATTAAATGTTCTAGTCAAAGCATCTAGCAAGGAAATTCAATAAAACTTTGGAAATGAACCAGTTAAATTGTCTCTATTGATAAATTTTAAAATCTTGCCTATAGAAAATCATAAAGAATGCACACCAAAAATAGAACTGATTAATTCAGTCAGGTAGTAGGAAACAAAGTCAATATACTAGGTATATTAATATTTAGTACGTAAAAATGGTCCCCAACAGTACACATAAAATTCCATTAGCAAATGGACAAAAGACATGAACAGACAGTTTATTTAACAAAATAGATACCATATCAAAAAGGTACATGAAAATATTTTGACATGTAACCATCAGCAATATATAAATAATTTTAAATCACATTGAAGTACTACTTTACATCTCTTTGAATGACTGCTATAAAAATACAAATAATGAATTTTAGAGATGACATAGAGAAATTGGAACCTTCGTACACTGATGATAAAAATACAAAATAGAGAAATTGCTTTGGAAAATAATTTAGCAAGAGTTGCTTCAAATATTAAACATAGAGTTATATCATGCAGTTTCACTTCTAAATATATACCCAAGATAAAAATGTATGTTCACATAGATGTTCAAAGCAGAATTATTCACCATAGGCTATCAAGATTTCCTAGATTTGCTAATAGCAATATTCATCACTACCTATCCTCTAATTAGGAGAAAACTTGTAGCCTTAACTAACTCTGGTAAGATTGTCCTTTATCACTGGAAAATATTTTAAGATTCAAGATATATGTTTTAGGGCAATACTTATGTTTCTGCTTTGTCTTCCTGTTGGTTAATAACACTGATTTCTCCCACTTATATGGAAAAAAGCTTCATCTACTGGTTTTACAGTAAGTGAATTTAATTCCTTTAAGTACTTAATAACTTTTGTGAATATTAGGTGCAGACTCTGTCCTTCAACTATTCATTTTATTCCTGATGCGCTGGTACTAGTCTAAACACTGTTTAAAGTCTGAGGAAAAAAAATCTCTCAGCAAAAACTTGTATTTGTGGGAATTATTAATATTCAGAGATAAGATTTTTTCCTTTGGTTTCTGGGCTATTTTAGAAAGGGCTCTTTATAAGGACGCTAATATGGTTTTTTATACTGTGAAACTGTGAGGATTCTCAGCATCTTAAACATCACTGCAATCTGGGAGTGAATAGATATTTAAAAAGAAGAATGCTTATTACACTGCAATGCGGCTGCTGGCCACTCATTAAGTACCAGTTGTTCAAAACTTAAGTGAAATGTAATTAATTTCTGAATAAAGACTACAAAAGAGAATCCATGCCTACAGCTGAAAGAAGAAATTTCAGAAATGAAGAATGAAGGTCCTTCTTTCAAAATTTAAAATGATGCCCTGGTTATCATAAAATGTCAACATACCATGATCATTTTGATATAATATCAATCAAAACATTATATGTAGAAAGAAGATATTTTGACAGTTGCAGTTTGTTCAGACTGGAAAATCATTTCATATAATGTTCTGTTTGCTTTCTTTTTTTCATTTATTTGATACAGGAGTAGGATTTTTGGAATGACTGATCTATAAAAAAGTCTATAAAATGATATGTTAGTAAATTTTCATTCTGTTTGAACTTTAACCACAGACAGGCAACTGAAGTGACTTTCTTCTGTCTGGATTTGTTTGTATCAGCGATTAATCCCTTAGACTGATTTTCTGTATTCTTTAAAATTATCGTAACTATCACAGGACTTCAAAGCAAGATGATAGGAAATCAATAATGGCCACCATAATGTCTCAGTGTCTTCAAAATAACTGTGCATACTGTCATGCACAATAAAATCAAACAAAGCAGAGCAGAACAAAACCAATCAAAAGAAAAGAATGAAAGTATCACAGGACTTCAAACCAAGACAATAGGGAATCAACAGTGGTAAGCATAATACATCCCATTATCTTCAAAATAGTTGCCCAAAGTCCTGTAATGCTTTTATTCTTTTGTTCTGATTGGTTTTGTTCTATTTTGTTTTGTTTGATTTTATGCATGAAGATATAGACAGCTATTTTGAAGAAAACAAGAGACATTATGGTAGCCATTGCTGATTTCCTCTTATGCTGTTTTGAAGTCCTGTAAAGCTTTCATTCTTTTGTTTTGATTGGTTTTGTTCTGTTTTGTTTTGTTTGATTTTATTGTGTGTAATGGTATGAAAGGCTGTTTTGAAGAAAATGAGAGACATTATACTAGCCATTCTTGATTTCCTGTTGTCTTGTTTTGAAGTCCAGTATTTCTTGCATTGTTCTCTTCTGATTTGCTTTATTCTGTTTTGCTTTATTTTGTTTTGTTTCCTTTAAAATAAAAAAACATAATTTTTTAAAAAAATCATAGTAGCTATCACAATATGTGGTGATTATATGTAAGGTATGACTAAACCTATGCATATACTATTTTTTAGCACTAGTTAATATATTGCACCAAACTGTGAAGAGATGTGAAAAACTGGGAAAATTAATCAGTTCAGGAAGAAGCTGAAACTGGTTCAGGGACAATCTAACAATTTCTACTCAATTATTGAATAGCCCCTCTCTATTTATTTATTTATTTATTTATTTATTTTGGTCAATATAATTTTTTATTTTTTATTTTAAAAACAAAACAGGATAAAAATGGTGCAGAATTACAAAAAATAGAAAATTAACACTAGTTAATATATTGTATATTGTTATTTTGAAAGTGGTTGTTCAGAATACAAGATTTAGGAATGAAAAAATGTTTAATTGGGCAATAAAAACACAAACTGGTTTTTTTATGTACTAACAGAGGTTGGTAGTATAGTTATCTGTATTATATACCTGTTCCCTTCTTTCTTTTCTCCTTTACACTATCCCAGTTGTTCTTTCCTTTTGAGTACTTTCTTTCCCTTTCATTTTCACAGAGTCATAACAGCACAATTTGTAATAGCTAAATCTTGGAAGCAACCCAAACACCCATCAACAGTGTACTTGATAAAAAAAGATGTGGTATTTTTATACAGTGGAGTATTACTCAGCTGTAAAGAAGGATAAACTTGAGGCTTTAATAGGTAAATGTATACAAGTAGAGACCATACTTATAAGTGAAATAAATTAGACTTGCATGTGTAAATATTGTATTGTCTCCCTAGTATAAAAAAACTGATCCAAAATGTAAACCTATACATATAATATTAATATTTACAAGCTATCACATTCTAGTACAACATACTCAAGTGGAGATGAGGAATATTTCATCACTGTTGTTCCCAGTTTGACATTAAAAAGGGAAAAAAGGTCCTGGAAATGTCTCTAAGTGTTATCTCCAGCTGTCTCCTTTAAGGGAATCAGGCTGAAGCTCTGAAAATGTTGTTTTCACTGTAATGAATGGATATTCTGTCATGGCTGGGTACAAGTTTGTATATGTGCTCCTTAAATCAAACTTGTGAGATGTGTTGTTCAAATCTCTAATACCTTTCTCACTATTACTGTACTTTCAAAAGAAATAGTACTCTTCATTGTAGCCTGAACGTTTTTTATATACTTTAAATTATTTTAATCTACTACAGGTTCCTGACAATTTTCTAAACCTTATTGCCTAGATATGAATTTTGTTGTTTTTGTTGTTGTTGCTTGTAAATGAAACAATTTACTTTGCTTACAAGTAAGAACCCTATCTGATTCAGCCTTTGTAACCAAGTATGCATTGACACAAGAGATTTGAAGGAAAATGGAAGAAATGTAAGCTTGATTATTTGCTTTCACTGCTAAGGGTAATGAAAATCCCATTATCATTAGTGGATAGACAGCTGGTTGCCTGTGACACTCAGTTATGAAATAGAAAATTAAATTACTCTCTATGATAACAGTGATTAAAGAACTAATTCAAAGAAAATTAAGGAGGGGTATCCTATGCTATGATAGAATTGCATGATGAGCAAAAGTAATTCACGAAGTGCAATGTGGGATACTTCAAAGGTATTGAAGAAGTAAAAGAAAAAGAATGATCAGGTCAAATCCCTAAAGTTAATTTTTTTACATAACCTAAAACAAGAGACACTATATAAACTTTAAAAGCTGTTATTTCTACCAGCCTCAGGGATAAAGAATCCTGAAAATCAACTCAATATTTGATCTCCAGGTTGCCAAATTGCAGTGACAGTTGAATTCACTGGCTCACTAGATGCCCTTCATAAAAAGACATGGTTTCTTAAAGTGTGGGCTCTACAATGTAAAATACTAATATGTGGGAAATTTTAAAGCATATGATTCCCTAAACTCTTCTGTCAGCTAAAACAGCTAGTTTAGATTTAAAATGCCCCATAAAAGCCTCATGTGTTCAGAAGTGGTGCTTTTGAAAAATGACTAGATCATGGAGACCCTATATATATCAGTGGACTAAAAATGTATGCCCCTTTCTCTTTCCTTGTCTCCCTCTCTGAACCAACCTACGCTTTCTGATCCCCCTTTTTTTCTGTCCCCCACCATTACTCTTTCTCTCCCTCTTGTTGTTTATTGGCTGCTCTGATGTGAGCACCTTTTCTCCCCCAGCTTCTTCAACCATGAGTGTTTTTTGCCTTGGAACAGGCTGACCATGCACGGGTTGAGATCAATTTCCTACACACCCGTAATCTCAGTAACAGAACTGTAACTAGAAGACACCTAGTGTCACAGAGAAACCATGCATTCAATCCGGAGAAGAGAAACGTCAATGAACCTACCTAAACATTTTTTTAAAGTACTAACATTGAAAATTGTATCAAGTTAAGGAAAAGTGTGTGGAAAAAAATGGGTCCTGAAGATAATTTTTTTGAAGAAATCACTATTTTAGGTCAGGCTAAATATCAGAAGTCAACATATCAGTAGATATCCACATATTCTGGATATAATGCATTATCCTAAGCTGCTCAGGCCAACTTTAATGTCATCTTTAAAAAACAATATCTGTTGTCAATTAAAAATCTATATCTGTTGGTGGATCATATCAGTGATATGTCCAAATTCTCATACAGATGCATTAACTACTTCAAGGGAAGAAAATTCAAGCTTGTCCTTGATTGAGATCAACAAGAAGCCTGAGAGGACATGCCTTTTGACAAGTTTTTCTAATGCACAAATGGGAGATGAGCATCAATGTCTCTGAAAATTGCTTCCAAGTCAGTTTTGTTTACATAGTCACGTGGGTGAAAGACACTGAAGATATAATCAAGATAAGCATGTATTGGATCTAAATAACCTCTGTTTCTTAAACCTCAGAAAGAAAAGATGGCAAGTTTAATTAACCCCAAAACTGTCAGACCAGTTCATTAGTAAGAAATAACTATGAGAAATAACATTCGTTATTGAATATTTCTTAATCATGAGTAAATACTTAGGTATTGCCTTGAGTTTCTATGCCCCATTCCAACACCTGAATCAATTATTAGTTTTATAGTTCCTTAAACCATGCAGAAGTTGTGCATGTTAAAGGAAAACTACCACATCAATATATTCTACATATTTTTCATCCTACTCTTTATCGGTTACTTGCCTCTATTTTTAAAATTACTTATGCATTTATAATATTGGATATAGTCAAAATTAATGCTGTTAATCCAGGAATCTGCATCTCCTTTTTAAAAATGTGTTTATAAGATGACACAATAAACAGTGTTCTGCCACAGATACCCCACACCATAGCTCAAATGATCATCCAAAATATCCTGTGCTCTGTAACAGCAGTCATGTAGCTTCTGGGAGGAGCTCTGCACTGACACTCTGACAATTAGAATTCTGGCTGCCATAGTGAGAAGGCAACACAAAGTCCTTGGCATCTATCTTACTAGCTCCTCTCTAAATTTATCAAAATTTTAAACTGGCAAAGAACCAAAAAAAAAAAAAGAAAAAAAAGCAACTAACTCCTACCAAAGACTCGAAATATACATAGGAAAGTTATCTGTTGTATCTCAATATGCTCACTGTCTCAACTGATAGAGAAAACATAGGGCATATGGCTCATAACGTGGGGAATGAGCTTTCACCAATCCCAATAAATGGGAAAAAGCAAAAGCAGGTTGTTGTAACTTAGGAGAAATCACAAGATATTTACCATCTTGCCTTGAGAGTTTATCAGCTCTCTATATGTGCCATACTGCATGCTGCAGAAATTTTTACTGTTCTAGCAGCCAGGGAGCATTATGGTAGTCCTCAAGACTTATACTTTATATAATTAGGGCCTAAATACTCTACATACCTTAGCAAGACATAAATTTACTGAAATAGGGAGAAATACTTTCAAAACAATGAGACGTGAGGAACAAAAGAGATAATGAAAACAATGTTTTCTACAGCACTGAACAAAGTAATCCATGAGTCCAAAGAGATACAAATAATGGATAAGGAACACCTCTTCCTTACAAAAGATTCCAAATCCATAAATATAAAAGCAGTACTGGAAAGGAAAATGATCACTTGCCGTCCAACTTATTACCAATTGTTTCAGACAATAATTATTATAACCTAAAAGTAGTAGGCAAAAATATAATGAGAACTCTGTTTTATTTTGTTTTGAAACAGGGTCTCACTAAGTTACTCAGGATGACCTCAAACAGTTCACCTGCTTCAGCGTCCCTAAGTGCTCAAATTAGAATTCTATAGATTGGGCTTTTAAAGATTTATTAAAATTTCTCTGTGAGTAATCATGGCAGGCAAACATGAAGTCTTTTCATTTCCTTAGGGTTAATAAATGGACACCCAGAATGAGAGTTAGCATCCAACAGGCTTTAGAACAACAAGACACTTTATAGAATTAAGAAATAAAAATCATTACTCCAAAAAGAAGATGATGGATCATTTATCAACTTGTAGTAATCCCTTGTCATTTAAATTCACTTTATAGCTTGTTCTAGTATAAAAATATCTTTAAAGTGTTCATACACAGCCAAAATAAAAACTCTGGAAATCTATTCCTATCCACTTTTCCAACTTTTGCTGTATCATTTAAGATATGTACCTGACCCAAAGTATATTTTAAGATTATTTTGGCTGCACTAGGAAATTATTTATACAAGTAAATAATATGTCTTCTTCTTTGACACTTTCAATATTCCCCAATCTCACCTAAGTTGGAAATGCTTGAACAGCAACGATGTAATTGGGAATTATCAATTTTCTTCAGAGATGTTAAAAGTTCATAGACAGATCTCCTTTTAAAATATGCAATGAAAAATAATTTGTAAACTCTGCTTATACTTTAAAAGTTTCTTGAAATTTCCAGGTGGATTGTAAATTCTAAGAACTAGACATGCCTGCTATTAAAAGTCAAGGTATTTTAAGATAGGAAGAATGTGTTAATTTAATGGCAAAGTGAAGGTTTAGAACCAACCAGTTGTCTAAGTCATCATTACTAAGGCATTCTCACTTTCTAAATTTAAGGCATTTCAGCTTATTTTTAAAAGAATAACTGCCATACTTAAGGCAACTACATTTATAAATGACATCATGTTAGTCCTAATTTTGTGTTTAAAGAAAAACTCAAAATACATGTTTTATAGTCTCACTATGAAATATGGTCACTGATGTATTTACTAATAGTCGCTTTTACCCATCTCTGGATTTCCTTCCCTTTTTTTTGTACATGTTTGTAGTACATAATGTTTTTTTATGGCAGAGTAGTACTCCATTGTATGCAAATATCACATTTTCTTTATCCATTGATCTGTTGATAGGCATGTAGGCTACTTCCAAAAATTAGCTATTATGAATTGGGCTGCTATAAACATGAGTATGCACATGTCATTGAAATATGATGTCTATAACACTTTTAAGCAACTACCTAAAAGGAGAATAGCTGGGTCAAATTGAACTTCTAGTTTTAGTTTTTTTGAGGAATCTCTGTAATGATTTCTATAATGGATGTAGTAGCTTACATTTCCAGCAACAATGTAGAAGAGTCCCTTTTGCCCACAAAATTCTGAGTTTTCAGAGTTTTTCAGAATTTGTGGCATTTGTTATTATTTGATTTGTTTTACAATAGTCATCCTTTCTCAGGTAAGATGGAATGTCAGTGTTGATTTAATTTGCATTTCTTTAATGCTCAGCTATGTTGAGCATTTCTTCATGTATTGTTAGCCATCTTCACTTCTTCAGTGATGCGTTTATTCATTTCAGTTGCTATTTATGACTAAGCCTTTTATTTGGTGGAGATCTATTGTTTTGAGTCATTTGTATATTATAGATATTGGTCTTCTTTCTGAGGAGTATTTAACAATTTGTAAAGCAGAGTTTCAAAA
>RJWM01016205.1:0-45899 GCA_004363535.1 Dasyprocta punctata | reverse complement strand
TATTTTGTTTTACTCTGATCGTTATTATTTTTCTCTTTTTTTTCCTTTATTTTACATTCTGTTTTTATTGATTTTGTATCGTTTTGTTTTTGGTTCAATCCTACTACATCTGTTGGAATGGTCAGCTAATTTGAAGATAGCAAGGTATGTTATAGTAGCTATTGTACTCATATTATTGGTCTTCGAAGTACCACTCCTACTGCTTTGTTTTGATTGACTTCATTTGTTACATTCTGTTATATTTTACTATCTTTAAAAAAAAAAAAAAACAAAATTATAGTTTACAGCACAGCAAATATACATCTCTGTCATTCACCCTCCCCCATAATCCACAGAAGACATAACTGTCACCCCAAAAGCACCAGAGTTCACTTCTGGTTGGGCTTGTGTCTGCACCTGTCCTGGCAGCCGCAGTTCTGCTTTGTATGTCACAGGTCAGCCGGTCTACATCCCCTGATCCTAAACTCACCACATGGTTTTTTCAACCAGGTGTGATTGTCTCTTACTTTCATAAATGTCTACCAAAAAGTTTTTAGTTCTGATGAACTTCAATTTACCAATCTTAAGTGGTTTTGTGCTGTGTTTTATGCCTAAGAAATCACAAAAATTCTCTTCTATGTTTTCAAGTTTTAGATTTATCTTTTAGTAATATCTATGTGATAATTCATATAGATATGAGTTTTTCTACATGGTATAAAATGCAGATTAAAGCTCTTTTTTTCTTTTAATTTTTCACTGTGGGTACAGCCAGTTATTCTACCACCACATATTGGAAAACAGCCCCTCCCCATTGAATTACCTGAGTACCTTTGTCCAGAACACACCAGTGTACATGTGTGGATCCACTTCTGAACTCTGCACTAGCAATCTGCATTGCTGGCCTGCCAGCAGCATCATGTCATCTTGGTTGACACTCCGGAGATGAAACCATGTGGTTCTTTTCAAAAGTGTTCTGGCCAGGCCCTTTACATATCGATTTAAGTTTTAAAACCAACTTGAATTTCTTTTTTAATGCCAAGATTTTGATTTGAGATTGCACTGAATCTGAAGAGGAAGTTGAGGAGAATTAATATTTTAAAATTCTGTGGTTTCAATTGTTTTTTTTTTTTTTTTTTTTGTGGTACTGGGGATTGAACTCACAACCTCGCAGCTGCCAGGGCAGGCGCTTAAGTCACTGAGCCAAACTCCCAGCCCTGGTTTTTTGAGGCAGGGTTGCACTGTGTAGCTCAGGCCGGTCTTGCGCTGGCATTGTAGCCCAGGCCAGTCTCGAACTCACAACGCTCCTCCTACCTCAGCCTCCCGAGTGCTGGGATTAAAAGCGTGTGCCACCACGCCCGGCTTGTGGTTTCAATCTTGAAGTACAAAATAGTTCTCCAGTTATTGAGGTCTTCTTTAATATCTTTCAGTGATGTGTTAACTCTTGGGCACACATCTTGCATACAAGTACTTCAGAATTTTTATGTCATAGTAAATACAATTTTTAAAATAAATTGATTTCAACTGATTTTTAGGGAATGATCTTGTGTCCTGGAACCTTGCTACAATGTATTTTTTTTTCTTTCTTTTTTTTTTTTTTGCAGTACCGGGTATTGAACTCACAACCTCACACCTGCCAGACAGGCGCTTAAGACATTGAGCCAAACTCCTGGCCCTAGTTTTTTGAGGCAGGGTTGCAGTAAGTAGCTCAGGCCAGCCTTACGCTCATGTTGTAGCCCAAGCCGGCCTTGAACTCACAACGCTTCTCCTACCTCAGCCTCCCAATGGTGGGATTAAAGGGGTGTGCCACCATGCCCAGCTACAATGAATTCTTAGTCCACTGACTTTTTGTTGACTTCCGGTGACTTATCATGGTTTTTTGTGTATATAACCATGCTGTCAATAAAAAAAATGTGAAATTTACTTCCACTGGCAGTCTGTCTGCCCGTTACTTTTTCCAGTTGTCCTGCAGGACTAGGACTTCCATTTGTGGCAGAATAACAAAGGTGAAAGTGAACCTCTCCTCCTAGTCTCTTTTCTCTGGGGAAATGTACAGCCCTGTACCATTTAGTACAATGCCAGCAAGAAATGCTTCTTCTTTGCTTGTGGAAGCTGGGGGACATTTCCATTTCCTTTTCTTCCAGTGTGTGGAATGCGTTTGGCACAAGTAGATTGTCAGCATTGGTCAAATGTTTTTCTTGCATGTCTGAGATTATCCTGTGATCTTTTTTATTGCGATACTACAATGAATTGCATTTGTTACAGTCCATAAATAACCTATGCGCCGCCATCCTGTTCTGTATGCGCCATTTTATGTTTAAGCCTCCCGCCCCCTCAGATAACTGTCCATCCCTTAGCTTAAGTTCCTGTTTCCTAAGAATAACGTCCTCTAGGCTTCTGTCTCTTGTAGATGACGCTCTAGACCCTCCCACTGACAAGCTGATAAAACCCTCCTCCTTACACTGTCCAGCACGCAGTCTCCAGATCAATCTGAAGGGACTGCGTCGCCAGGCCTGGCAATAAATTTTTCTGCTCCGAAAGATTTTCAAGCGTCCTGTGAGTTTTTGTTCTACCTGGGGTCGACTATATCAGCATTTACTGATCTTCAAATGTCAAACAAGTCTTACATTTCTGAGACAAAACTTACTTGTAAAAAGTTAACACATTATCCTGGGTATGCTAATATTGTGTGAAGAATTTTAATACCCATGTTCATAAGGGATTTTCATCTGTAGGTCCTTTTTGCTCCCCTCCTTGCAAAGTCCTTGTCTGATTTTGACTTTTAGGGTAAAGTCCACATTTTAGAAAGAGATCAGAAATGCCTCCCTTCCTTTACTTTCTGAAGAGCCTGTATGAGGATGGTGTTTCTTTCTGAAATGTTCTATGGAACTTTTCAGAATATATACCTGGGCCAAGAGTTTTCTTTGTGGGTGTTCCTTTTCCCCCATCCTGAGCATTGAGTCCGGGACCCTGGGTATGTTAAGCAAGTGCTCTACCACTGACCACACCCTTAGCTCTTTCTATTTTGCTTTTGAGATAGGGTGTCACTAAGTTACCCAGGTGCTATGGTTTATACATTGTGTCAACTTGAGAAGTCTAGCAGCTTAATTAAGTAACTCAGCAGCTCTACATCCTGGGGTGTAGAGCACAGTTACCTGGTCATTGTTACAATTTGAGAAGATCAGAAGTTTAACTGGGAGATTCAGCAGGCAGCCAGGGGTCTTACTTTGTAAACATCCTCATCCTGTACAAAGGAAGGCAAGGAGATCTGTGGATGCTACACCCACCCTGGGGCGGGGATGTCCTGTGTACTATATAAAGGAGGAGAAGCAGCTTGCTCTGGTCCTCCCATTTTACTCTGGCTGTTTTTGCTTGGCTGCTGCCTTGAAGTGTTGTTCCTGTGCCATGGCACCCTGCCTTGGAGCCAGCTGATTGTGGACTGAAACCTCCAAAAACTGTAAGCTAAATAAACCTTTCCTTCCCTAATTTTGGGTGTGAGGTGTTTTGTCTCAGCAACGAGTAAAAAGTAACCAAGACACCAGGTAACACTAATGCTCATTATTCTTCGACCTCCTGAGTAACTAGGATGACAGGAGTGTACCACCATACCTAGCTATTTGTGAGATTTTTAACTAGGAATTCAATTCCATTAAGAGATACAACCTATCCAAATATTCTCTTTCTGTCTGTGTCAGACTTGGTAATTTGTACCTTTCACAGAATTCTCCCATTTCATCAACAATGTAGAATTTATACTGGCATAATGTTCTGCAGGGCTGGGGTGCCCTGGTTTGGAACCCCAGCAACACACACACACACACACACACACACACACACTCCAAAGTGAAATAACACAAAAAAGTAAATTCCCTCACTCTACCCCTTTCCCCTGCCGTGCTGGGGGCTGACTCCAGAGCCTGGCACACACGAGGTGGTACAGCACTTTATCACTGAGCTACATCCTCAACCCCCTATTTTCCCTCTAATGTCTGTGGCATCTGCATCAATGCCCCTTCTTTCATTTCTGATACAGGGAACTGTGTATTCTTTCTATTTTCTTGACTATTCTAGTGAGACTTCTAACAATGTTACTGAACTTTTAAAAAATATCATCTAAATAGCTGACTAGTACTCCATTGTATAAAAATACCACATCTTTTTCATCCATTTTTTGATTGATGGGCACTTGGGTTGTTTCCAAGATCTGGCTATTACAAATTGGGTTGCTATAAACACGGGTGCACAGATATCACTGTGGTATGATATTTTCAATTCTTCTGGGAAAATGCCCAGAAGTGGGATAGCTGGGTTGAATGGGATCTCTAATCCTAGCTTCTTGAGGAATCTCCACACTGACTTCCACAGTGGTTGCACCAGTCTACACTCCCACCAACAGTGAAGAAGAGCCCCTCCAGTATTTGTTGTTGGTTGATTTTTTAATCTTGGCCATTCTTTCTGGAGTGAGATGGAATCTCAGTGTTGTTTTAATTTGCATTTCCTGAATGACCATTGATGTTGAACATTTTTTCATATATTTATTTGCCATTTGTATTTCTTTCTCTGAGAAGTGTGTATTCATGTCAGATGCCCATTTTTGGATTGGGTCCTTGAATTTTAGGGGCCTGATTTCCTTTAATTCTTTATGTTTTAGATAGAAGTCCTTTGTCTGATGGACAATTAGCTAAGACATTTTCCCAGTTCCTGGGTTTTCTTTTCACTCTGTTGGAGATTTCCTTTGACATGCAAAAACTTTTTAGTAAGATGAGATCCCAGTTGTTGATTCTGGGAAGTGTTTCCCGTGCAATTTGATTTTTGTCCATGAACTCTCTGCCCACTCCTATGTCATCAAGATTTTTACCTATTCTGTCTTCCAGTAAGTTTAGTGTCTCTGTTTTAATATTCAGATCTTTGATCCATTTTGACTTTATTTTAGTGCATGGTGATAGACATGGATCTAGTTTTAGTTTACAGCATATAGAAAGCCAGTTTTTCCAGTACCATTTGTTAAAGAGGCTGTCTTTCTTCCAATGTACATGTTTGGCCCCTTTGTCAAAGATGAGGTGGCTGAGTGTGTTTGTAGCTGTGGCTGTATCTTCTAATCTATTCCATTGATCTTCAGGTCTGTTTTGATTCCAGTACCATGCTGATTTTATCACAGTAGCTTTGTAGTATAGTTTCAAGTCGGGGATTGTGATGCCTCCTGCCTTCCCTTTGTTGCCCAGAATTGCCTTTGCTATTGCATTAAGACTTTTATAAGTAAATGGACACGACTTGAGACCATACTCATAAGTGAGATAAATCAAACCCACATGTGTAAATACTGTATTGTCTCCCTAGGGTAAGAAACTGAAAAAGTATATATGATCCAAAATCTATAATAAATACTATGTAAGGGTAAAAAACAGCTCGAAGAGCAAAAGTATTGGGGAAGAGAAAAGGGTGAAAGAGGGAAGGGAAAAGGAAAAGATATAAATCTGTATGTCTGTATATGTAAGATAACTAAAATGAACATACTGCTGAATGTATTAGTTATTGAGAAAGAACAGTTAGTACTCACATGATTAGATCAATTTTACATGTCTATATCTGTTACTGTAAACAACCATTTTGAAGATAATGATACTCAATATTGCAATCATTGTCAAGTTTCTGTCATTCTGTTTTGTAAACCTATAATGTTACTGTTGTGCATTTACTCTAGTCATTTATTTGTCTCTTTTGCTTTTTGTCTTTCTTATGTGTCTTTTTTTTCTCTTAAATAACAAAAAAGAAAGAAAATGTTACAGCAAAAAAATAAGTAAAAAATATCATCTAGTTTTGTCAACTTTCTCAAAAACTATGGTTCATTTTCTAGTTTATTTGTCCTTTTTTTCCTTCCTTCTATTTATTTTTGGTTTAGTATACTCTACTTTTCCTGTTTTTATCCTTTTTCCCCCCTCTGTACTGACAATTGAACCCAGGGCTTTCACACTGATCTATATCCCCAGCCCATTTATATTTTGAGTCATGATCTTACTAAGACATTGAGTTGCCCAGGTTGGGCTTGAACAAGTGCTTCTCCAGCCTCTACCCCTCAGAGTGCTGGTATTACGGCCTTCTGCCAACACTCCCAGCTGGTTTTTCTGTTATTGAAGAGAAGGCTGAAAACAGCCTCTCTGAGTCACCATCCAGATGCTGGAATATAGCATCATGAGGAAGATAAGAAGGAAGGAAGTGGGTCCCCTGGACCCAGGAAAAATCTGAAATGCGAATTGAAGCCCACAGAGCAAAAAGAAAAATTTCAACAAAGAAAGCAGTGGTAGCTGGTAGGCCTTCACCCTGGGACAGGACTCACTGCGTGAGAGGAGCTGTTGGAACCTGGGGACACACAGTCACAGTGACAGTGATAGCTGGCAACCCTGGAGGGCTCTGCAGACAGACGTGGCAGTGAAGGGGAGCAGTGGACCTGAAGGACTGCACTGCATGGCAGTGAGTGCAGAGGACTCAGTCCTCCCACAGAGAGAGAGCCATTCGCCAGGAGCCATTTTGGAGATGGACTGGATAAGCCTGGAACCCAGAACTGTTGCTGACTTCCTCTAGCAGCTCCTAGCTGGGTGCAGACCCATGGAAATTGCTTGGACTGTGGCAAGCCCAATGAGTCTGGTCTCAGGGCAGGCCTCCTGAAATTATCTACTACTCTGCCATAAAGTAACTGCTGGCATGCTGGGAGTGGCATGGTTTGGAATTCTATCCCCACAGGCTACTAGTGAAGCCAGAAAGAATCCTGGAAGTGGACTAATTGTTTTTCTTTTTCTTTTTTGTTTGTTTGTTTGTTGTTTGGTTTTTGTGCGTTTTGCTTTGTTTCTCTTTTCTCTTTCTCCTTCACTGTGTATATATGATTGTGAAAGTGGTTCCTAACCTCTTTGTGGGTATGGTTCTGTTCTGTTCTTCCTTTTATCTCTTCCATCTCTCTTTTCTTTCAGTCTTCTGCACTAGTTTCCTCAAGTTGGGGTGATCCCCCTTTAACCTCTAACCTAACTTGTAATCTCGTTCTAATCTTCCTAATCTTCCACTTCTCTATTTTCTCCTTAATCCATTTTAAATTTTAAACCCACAGGCAAAATTGACACATTAGGGACTTATATGTTGCACATAATTATCTGGCTTGCTTTACATTTTGTTATATATCACAAATCTAGTTCATATGGTTAAAATTTGCAAATTACAGGTTAGCTCAGTTTGTTGTTTTATAGGCTGTTTGATGCTATTGGTACCACTATAGCCAAAACGGACAAAATAGTTCTAAACAGCTGTTGGTCCTGATAATCCATGACTGAGATTGACTAAGGGGCACAGAAAACATGGTGGCACAGTGCCAACGAACCAGGGACTAGACCAAATGAGCAACAACTTCTCATCTCCAACCAACTGAAGAGGTAAAATCTTTCAACAGACTCAAAACCCAAAAACTAGCTACACCTGGAAGATAACCTCAGCAAAGTAATCATCACCTAAGGGTCTTAAATACTACCAATAAAGCAACCAGTCATAGACAACTTACAAGCATCAACCCAGAAATTAAACTAAAAAAAGACAACAAACGAGAACACACTTAAACAAGATGCAACCCCAGACATCCAGTTCACCAAAGGCAAACTCAGGGGGCAATGAAGCGGGACAATTTGAAAGCCCCCCACTAGGTGTCTCTGAAGTAGAAACAACAAAGCAATTGAATGAGGTTCTGGAAAAAATGAAATCAGAAATAATCTCTCAAATAACTACAGAGATAACCAAAATATACAACATGCTTAGTGACATTAGAGCAGACACAAACAAAAAAATAGACGCACTTAAGTAAATTATGGAAGCGCAGCACAGGAAAGAAATGGAATCCATAAAGCAGATTCAAGCAGATATCCAGGAGAATAAAAACTCAACTAAAAGTATTTGAAGCAGATTAGGCCAATGTGAAGACATGGTCTAGATATTGAAGACAGGCTTCTAGTTAGTGAACAGGAAAAGAAAGATTTCTCAAAACTAGCAAGGGACCATGAGAAATCAATCCAGCAGCTGCTAAATGAGACAAAGAAGAATAACTTAAGATTAATTGGAATCAATGAACGAGGAGGAGATACCACAAATGACATTTAAAAAAATGTTCACAGACATCATGACAAGAAAACTTTCCTGGTAGGGAAAAAGAATTTGGCATACAAATAAGAAGCATCTAGAACTCCAACTAGTAACGATAAAAAAAAAAAAAAATCTACAGCAGGCATATCATAGTCAAGAGTCCAGAAATTCAACAAAAGAACAGAATCTTAAAAGCTGTTAGGGAAAAGAAACAAATCACCTATAAAGGAAAGCCCATCAGAATCATAGCTGACTTCTTAGCACAAACTCTCAAGTCAAGGAGAGCTCGGAGTGAAGTACTCCAAGTTCTAAAGGAAAACAACTTTCAACCCAGATTGATGTATTCCGCAAAACTATCTTTCAAAATTGACAGAGAATAAGACACTTCCATGAAAAAGAACATCCAAGGAATTTATGACCACCAAACTAGCACTCCAAAATGTTCTGAAGGACATTCTAGAACGAGATAATAAGGACTACGGAACCTCAACAGAAGGAATCCACCAGGGATGACAAACAATTAGAAGAAGAGAAAAAAACAGGGCAGCCAACAACAGGAAAATAACATGACAAGGATAAGTCAATACATATCAGTTATAACCATCAATGTTAATGGTTTCAATTCACCAGTTGAGACACAGACTGGCAGAATGAATCAAAAAGCAAGATCCAACAACATGTTGCATGCAAGAAACATATTTAATTCAAAAAGAAACTCACAGATTGAAAGTCCAAGGATGGAAAACAATACTTCACATGATAGGAACCCAGAAAAAAGCAGGGGTAGCTATTCTATTTGCAGACAAAGTGAATTTCAAGCCAAGACTGATTAAGAGAGATAAAGAAGATCACTATATCCTTGGAAAGGGAACACTCCAAGAGGAAGAGATAACAATCATAAATATATATGCAACAAATACCAGCGCACCCAACTATATAAAACAATTACTAACAGACATGAAAAATCAAATAAGCCCTAATACAATTATATTGGGAGATCTCAATATCCCACTGTCACAAAAAGACAGATCAACTAGACAAAAAATTAATAATGAAATATCAGAACTAAACCAAACTTTTGAACAAATAGACCTAGTAGATGTCTGTAGAGTGTTCCACCCCACAATGTCAGGATACACATTCTTCTCAGCTGCACATGGGACATTCTGCAAAACAGACCATATACTGGCTCACAGAACATGCTTAAGTAAATGCAAAGAAACTGAAATTATCCTGTGAATACTATCAGAGCACAGTGCAATGAAATTGGACATCCATGCCAAAGGAAATCACAGAAACTTCAGAAACACATGGAAATTAAACAGCACCCTATTGAGCAATCAATGGGTCACTGGTAAAATTAAAGAAGAAACTAGACAGATTTTACAACTGAACGATAACAACTACAACACACCAGAGCTGGTGGGACACAATGAAAGCAGTCGTAAGAGGGAAATTTATAGCAGTAAATACCCATATCAGGAAAACAGAGGAAGCACATATAAACAACTTATGTTGAACATCAAACTTCTTGAAAAAGAGCAGGCTAAACCAAAATCTTGTACAAGGGAGGAAATTATAAAGATCAGAGCAGAAATTAACACACTAGAGACTAAAAAAAAAAACACAAAGAATCAATGAATCAAATAGTTGGTTCTCTGAAAGATTAAATAAAATTACCAAACCCTTAGGAGGTCTTATCAAAAATAGGAAGAAAAAAAGACTCAAATCCATGCAATTAGGAATGAAAAGGGCAAAATCACAACACAACCTGCAGAAATGCAGAAAATCATCTATACCTACTTTGAAAATTTGTATTCTAACTAGATGGAAAATACAGAGGAACTGGAAGATTCCTAGAATTACCAAAGCTAAATAAAGAAGATATAAAAATCCTAAATAACCCAATATCAATAAATGAAAATGAAGATGTAATTAAAAACCAAAGAAAAGCCCAGGCCCTGACAAATTCACGATGAATTCTACAAGAAATTTAGAGAACACCTAACACCACTACTTCTCAAACAATTTAATGAAATTGAATGGGAAGCGGTACTTCTAAATTCATTCCACGAAGCAAGTATTTAACTTGATACCAAAACCAGAAGAGGACCCAACCAAGAAAGAAAATTACAGGACGATCTCCCTAATGAACATTAATGCAAAAATCCTTATAAGATACTGGCAAACAGACTGCAGCAAATCGTCAAGAAGATTGTACACCATGATGAAGTGGGATTCATCCCAGAGATGCAGGGATAGTTCAACATATGTAAATCTAGAAATGTAATACACCATATTAACAGAGCCAAGGACAAAAATCATATTATCATCTCAACAGATGCAGAAAAAGCTCTTGACAAAGTCTAGCAATCACTCATGATAAAAATCCTACAAAAAATTGGAATACATGGTCTTTATCTCAATCTGATAAAAGCCATCTACGACAAGCCTACAGCCATCATTATACTAAATGGACAAAAACTGAAAGCTTTCCTTCTAAAATCAGGAGCAAGACAAAGATGTCCACTGTCTCCACTCTTATTCATCATAATCTTGGAAACTTTAACTGGAGCAATTAGACAAGAGAAAGAAATAAAAGGAATAAAGATAAGAAAGGAAGAAGTCAAACTATTGTTATTTGCAGATGACATGATACTCTACTTAGAGGACCCTAAAAACTATACCAAAAGACTTCTAGACTTAGCAAATTCAGTAATGTAGCTGGTTACAAAGTTGACACTCAAAAATCAATAGCCTTCCTATACACAAATAACGAACGCACCGAGAGAGACATCAGGGAAACAATACCTTTTACGATACCATCCTCCAAAAATGGAATACCTAGGAATCAGTGTAACAAAGCAGGTAAAAGACCTCTACATTGAAAATTATAGTACTCTGAAAAAGAAGATTGAAGAGGATATTAGAAAATGGAGTGATATCCTGTGTTCTTGGGTAGGAAGAACCAATATAGTGAAAATGGCCATACTTTCAAAACTGTTACACAGGTTCAATGCAATTCCAATCAAAATTCCAATAGCATATCTCACAGAATTAGAGAAAACAATCCTAAAATTCATCTGGAACCAGAAGAGACCTAGAATAGCAAGGAAATCCTGGGCAACAAAGACAAGACAGGAGAAAAAAAAAAGAGAGAGAGAGAGAGAGAGAGACAAGACAAGAGGCATCCCAATCCCTGACTTGAAATTATACTATAAAACTACTGTGATAAAAAACAGTGCAGTATTGGCAAAACAAAACAAAACAAAACCAGACTCAAAGATCAATGGAACAGATTAGAAGATGGAGAAACAATTCCAGATGCAGTAAGCCACCTTATCTTTGACAAAGGTGCCAAACACATTCACTGGAAGAAAGCCTCTTTAAAAAATGGTGCTGGAAAAACTGACTCTGCACCTGCTGAAGATTAAAACTGGACCCATACCTTTTACCATGTACTAAGCTAAAATCAGAATGGATCAAAGATCTGAATATTAAAACAGAAATATTAAATCTGCTGGAAGACAGAGTAGGTGAAACTCTTGAAGACATTGGCATAGGCAAAGACTTCATGAACCAAACCCCGATTGCACAGGAACTATCACAACGAGTCAACAACTGAGATCTCACCCTACTGAAAAGCTTCTGCCCAGCAAGAGAAGCCAGCAACAGAGTGAAGAGACAATTCACAACCTGGGAGAAAATGTTTGCCAGCTTTACAGCAGACAAAGGATTACTCTTGAGAACATATAAAGAACTCAAAAAATGTGGGAGACAACTTGAGCGGGTCCCCTTGAACGCAGAACAATTGCTGCAACTTTGATTATATCGAAACTTATTTCCTTATGTTGATGTATACAGAGCTGACTATGGTATTTCCTTCTCTCTTCAATTAGCTCTAAGCATTGCAAATAAGGAGAGCTGAGGTACTGATATGTAATCCCTAAGCCATCTGACAGTGTCCTGTTGCCTCCCATAGTGATCTCTGTGAAATATATAGGCACAGCGGGATGGCAGAGCCAGTGAGCTCCAGGAATGTCAACTGGGTATGAGCCTGGAGAAAGAGGCTATGAGTCTCCAGGGCATAAAAGTTTACATATCAGAAGCAGGTACTGGTATGTAGTCTTTAAAGCCATCAGACAGTGTCCTGTTTCCTCCCAAAGTGACCTTTGTAAAATGTATAAAGCACAGCGGGATGGCAGAGCCAGTGAGCTCCCGGAATGTCGACTGGGGATGAAACTGGGGATGAGCCTCAAGAAAGAGGCTGTGAGTTCCCAGGGCATAAAGTTTGCATATCAGAAACTGAAGCAGCAGCCTCCTAAAACAATCCACTTGTTATCTTGATTGGGTTGTGCAAATTGATCCCCCTGCATATCTTTATCTGCATTTTGCAGAGATACCTTTCTCACTACCTTGTTAGCCAGCTCAAGTTACTCACATAGTTCCCGCCATCCTCACTGTCACTCATCCTCAAGCCACCTCCTTGCTTCACTAGTTAATAAATTCTGGGAGAGGCCTAGGATCAAAGCCTTTGTCTGCATGTCCTCAGGAGGACTGGACTTAGGACTCCTTGGCTGCCCTTAACCTTGAATATGTCTCGAAATTTTTACTCTCGCCGTGGGTTGAATTGGGGATGGTAGATTGGAATTATTTTGCCGGGATTCCAATAATGTCTCAGTGGATTTATAAATATAACTTCTTGGATTGTGAGGAAAACTAGACAAAGGATTTTAATACTTGGATTACCGTACTCAATATTTGGGGTTATAATAAAAAAAAAAAATCAGTCCTCCCAGATTTAAAGACCCAATCCAAAAATGGGTACCTGAGGGGCCAGGGATATAGCTCAGTGGTACAGAGCCTGTCTGGCAAGTGCAAGGTCCTGAGTTTGATTCCCAGTACAAAAAAAAAAAAAAAAAAAAAAAGGCATCTGAGATGAATACACACTTCTCAGATAAAGAAGTAAAACAGTATATAAAAAAATGTTCAACATTACTCGCCATTAGAGAGATGCAAATTAAAACAACACTGAGATTTCATCTCACCCTGGAAAGAGTAACTATTATCAAGAAATCAACCAAGAACAAATGTTGGCAGGGAGGGATATAGCTCAGCAGTACAGGGACTGCCTGGCAAGCACAAGGTCCTGAGTTCAAACCCTGGTACCAAACAAAAACAAAAATAAAAATAGAAACAAAAACAAAACAAAACAAAAAATAACAAATGCGGGAGGGATTGTAGGGGAAAAAGGAACCCTTCTTCACTGTTGGTAGGAATGCAGAATGGTGCAACCACTGTGGAAATTAGTGTGGAGATTTCTCAAAAAAATAGGAATAGATGTCCTATTTGGCCCAGTTATTCGCTTCCTGGGTATCTTTTCAGAAGAATTAAAAACATCAAACCATAGAGATATATGTGCACTCATGTTTATAGCAGCACAATTTGTAATAGGAAACAACCTAAATGTCTAAAACCGAAGAATAGATAGAAAAGATGTGATATTTTTATACAATGGAGTATTACTCTGTTATTAAGAAGGATAAACTTGAGACTTTTATAGGTAAATGGATGAAACTAGAGACCTTACTCATAAGTAAAATTAATCAGACTTACATGTGTAAACATCATATTGTTTCCCTACTGTGAGAAGCTGAAAGAAATAATGTGCATAAAAGATAGTTAAGATAGTTACACTACTGATTTCTCTTAGTTCATTGAAGAGAAAGGTTTGTGCTAATACTGTGTGGCCAATTAAATGCAGATATCTTGTACTCCAAGTAACTAATTTGAGGATGGCATTGTGAAATATATTTACCACTGTTACCCTGTAATTATTGTGTTTTGAAGTTTTGGTGGGTTTTTTCTCTTTAAAAAAAGAAATTCGGTTTCTAAACAGAAGTCTTTGGAAAAATTTTACTTCCATTTTTGAACTCTGCTTCAAGGCATCAACATTACTGTGAGCGTCTTCCCCACACAAACCTGAACAGGGCCATCGTCCCCAGAATGGGAGGACAAACTAAGTTCTTGAACTGAGGTACCATTGTAATTCCCTTGCTCATACTAGCTTTGGATTTGGTTTATTCTTATTTTTCTAGGACTTCCATTTGCATCATTAGGCTATTTATTTGAGCTTGCTCTGCTTTTCTTATTTGGCCATTTACCACTATAAACTTTCATCTTCGAACTGCTTTCATTGTCTGCCATAGGTTCTGGTATGGTTTGTCTTTTTCTGGGGAGCTGGGCCTGGGACTTCCTCGAGTTCTTGTGGCGTAGATGCATTACTGGGACCCGTTTGTTGTCAAGGATGGAGTGCTTTTCTAGGAGCTCCAGGTTATATGTGGCTGGGTCAGGGAGGCCTGGCTGGGAAGGCACCATCATCCACCAAGGACCTTATTGTTCCAGTGTCTACCTGCCTGCACCCCACCCTTGGGGAGACCCTCCAAGGGTCTACTTCTCCACGCCTGCTTTTTCTCCTGAGTGGAGTCACCCTCGGACCCATCAGCACTCATTGAGCGTGGGCCTCAGTGAAGGGGACTGGTGGGCAGAGCATTCTGGGTGTGTTCAGTGTCTTTCAGACTGGGAGAAATCAGACATTTACATGTCAACTTTTTAAAAGCAAGCTTTATCTTTATATATAATTGTGTTCATCTTAACTGAGTGTGCATAAAGAGGCTGAGGCAGTGAGAGTGCGATGTCTAGTTTAGGTAGAAAAAAAATACTGTCTTCAAGGTAGTACTCTAATAAATTACATAACCTGGAAGCTGCAGCAGGGTTTGCACAGAAGGAGATGATGGCTGAGTCCCTAGGCGAAGGTCTCCAAATGAAAAAGCATTTCTCCACAGATTCCAAATCTAACTCCTCTTCCACTGAGGTCTGAGAAACAAAGGGTGGCATGCTCTGAGCAGGTGCAACAGCAGGTTTCTCATCCTTCCAAAGCACCACAGGGGCAATGCCAATGGGCTCCATTTTTTTTCAAAGGTAGCTCAATAAGATCATAACACATGAGATATTGAACAAGTGGGCAGGAAGTTTGATTTCTAGCAAACAACCTGGATTGTAAAAGACTCCTCAGAGAGCAAATTGTTAACCTTATCAACAAAAACTGCAAAAACTTGTATGTCTAAAGGCAATTCTTGCTGATTCTTGGCTGAATCATCAAGAAAAAATACGAAGCAAATGTCACACCAGTATCTGAAATGAGGTGAGCACTGCACCCTGCTCAGCCTCACCAGATAAAATGACATACAGCAAGCTTCACGTCCCACCCATGTCAGAACTTGTGCGCTCCTGCCATCTCTTCCTAGGTATAAGTGACAGCAAAACTTTTCCACACTTTCAAATATACACTAACACTGTGTTATTAACATTTAAACTCTGATATTCCTCAACTTAACTGTAAGGAAGGAAATAAATTTTTGACCTCTATTCAATCCAAAATAGCATCTATCATTTTCATTAATAGACAACATGACTGCATGCTGCAAAACGCAACAGGCATCAATCTACTTTATAGCAAGTCTCACAGTAAATAAAGTACCATTGAGTTATAATTTTCAGTAGTACACAAATATGCCCATAATAAATTTAAAATGGTATTGTAGCACTCAATCAAAGGAACAGCCAAAGGAGAAAATATATTTTGGATCCTTATACTATGCTAATATATATGCTTGGTAAGGTAATTATTTATATAGAGACCAGTGCAATTGTTCATTTCAGAATTATTGAAATCAGTTGCTGAAAATAAGACTGAAGCAAAAATGGAAAAAAAATCAGAAAGCACTATCTTCCGCCAACTACTTCATCAAATGAGATTCATAAATATACATGCCACCAACACACACATACATATTCTGTACATACAAAACAAAGCTGTATTGTTTACAAAGCACATAACATTCTGTAGGCACCACGTCTTACATAGTGAACAAATGAGTTTGCACTGTCTTTCAAAGCCCTCAAGAGTGAGAGAGAGCAACAGAGGAGAGCAAGAGTGAGAGTGAGCGAGTGAGCAAGCCAGAGAAAGACAGAGAGAGAGAGAGACAGAGAGAGACAGAGACAGAGACAGACAGAGAGACAGAGAGGAGAACGCTTCCTTGGTATTATCTTTATCTGACTCAGTAACTGACCAGTACATAGGAGTTACTGCATGCAGCTAAGACCTGTTTTCTGGAGCAAGAACTGGCAAAGCACAGCTCACAGGCCAAATCTGGCCACTGTTTTTTTTCTGTAAATAAAATTTTATTGGAACAACCTGTGTCACCCACTTATATTTTGTCCTTAGCTCACACTAGCTAAATAAAACATACAGTATCAATACAGTGAACTGGTAAGACGATCACCATTAAGCGTTTCTGATGATTTTAACTTAAGAAACTTTATGATAATGTTAAGGATTAAGTATATGAAATGGTAAATTTCATCTAATTACCAATGTCAAAGTGTACATATACAGAAAAAATGGTTAATAGGCAGTAAACAAAAAGTTAAAACTCATTGTCCTTGGATCGTAAAATCTTGGATGATTTTTTTTTCCTTTTAGTAAATTTTCTACAAGGAATGTACAGTATATTCCATTTCAATTAGAAAATATAAAATTGATATTTAAGTTAAAAAATAAAACTTTCTAAAAACCATGCATAAATACTGTCTGACAAGCCATATTCCCTTTTCCATTTGAAAAAAATATGTTTTTTAATCAGCTGTTATATAGAAGTGCCCACTTCTTCTGCTGCCATTCAAGGCAAAGGATATGCTACGAAATGTCCCATTTTATTTAATCTTAACACCTCAGTAATGTACAGCAAAAAGTGGTCACTGTAAAAGAACTGTCTGCCTGAGAAGCCACTTGACTATTCTAGGCCATGATGATCTCAGGTCCATCATCTACAACTGTGGCCTACTGATTTCAAAGTCTATCTTACAGCAACTGTATTAATCTGACTTGTCTTTCATTGTACTTCCTATTCAATGTTTACTTTAAAAAATTTTTAATTATGTCCTCACTCCAAAAAGGACTTCAGGCAGTTGATAATCTGTCACTGTCTTGGTAAAAAGTCAACTGCCTTAATCAGAGGACAGGGGCTTGCCTGCGAACACCCAAGGCCGACTAGCCTCTGTAAGGAAGTACACCTCTTTTGGAGTACCCAGCAGTACATGGTAAAGGAAAGGCAGTCCTTGCCCCTTCATGGTGAGAGAACAGTGGCAGAGAGAAACCTACCCACTCTGTGAAACACCCTGGGTCTGGCAACAGGCCCTTGGAGTGATGTGGCAGAGAAGTATGGGCAGGAACAGGCTCCATTGGTGCTTCTCTCTCTCTTCTCCCTCCATCCCTGCATATCCACTCCCCTAGCATCCAGCCCACGTGAGCAGTGGTCTGTATCCAACCTGATGTACACTGCTGATGTACACTGAGGCAGTAACGTCAGGGAATCTAAAGGGAGAGGTGGGAAAATGAGTGGCCATGTGGCCTGCTCTGTGGTGGACTACTGTGCAGCTGCAGCTGCTCCTCCCTATAGATGGCACTGTCACTTTCCACCTTTTGGCTTTATTCCTTCATCTGATCAAGACTGCTGATATGATGATGATCTAAGTAGAGCGGGCAACTCCATAATGCTAGCTGGATCATCCTCCTAGACCATGATTCTTATTTCCCCACACTGACCCCTTTGGGGGTTTCTCTGCAGAACCCTAGGCAATGATATCATACAACACCTTCACAATCTGACCAGGTCACCTTCTGACCCCACCTGATCTGCTCCTCTGAAACCTCCCTGTCTAGTGGGTCTGACCTTGCTCTCCTAGGCACTGCCCATGCCATGCACACCTGTCTGGATGCCCTCTCTGCTCCCATACCCACCTTGCCATAGGTGACATTCAGCTTCCACTTCTAGCTCTTGCCAGTTCTTAGGACCCCATAGCCCTTATGGATTTCACTGGCCCCTGGGAACATCACTGCCCCTATGTCACACATTTTATTCAGTGTTTGGTCATGTATTATTACCTTGTGTTACGGTTTATACATTGTGTCAACTTGAGAAGTCTAGTAGCTTAACTAAGTAACTCAGCAGCTCTACATCCTGGGGTGTAGAGCACAGTTACCTGGTTATTGTTACAATTTGAGAAGGTCAGAAGTTTAGCTGAGAGACTCAGCAGGGAGCCAGGGGTCTTACTTGGTAAACATCCTCATCTTGTGCAAAGGAAGGTAACAATGTTTGTGAATGCTACACCCACCCTGGGGCGGTGGGCGGTGTCCTGTATACTATATAAAGGAGGAGAAGAGGCTTGCTCTTGCCCCCTTTTACTCTGGCTGCTTTTGCTCGGCTGCTGCCTTGAAGTGTTGTTCCTGTGCCATGCTACCCTGCCTTGGAGCCAGCTGATTGTGGACTGAAACCTCCAAAAACTGTAAGCTAAATAAACCTTTCCTTCCCTAATTTTGGGTGTCAGGTGTTTTGTCTCAGCAACAAGTAAAAAGTAACCAAGACAGAATTTGGTACCAGGAGTGGGGTCATTGCTTTGACTAACCTGACCATGTGGTTCAAAAGCCTTTGGAAGTGGTTTGTGGGAAGAGTTTGGAAAGGTTCAGAGATGTCTCCTGAAAGAGTAGCCCTGGAACAGCTTAGGCTGTTCTGTATGGGAGATTCTGGTCAGAGCTCAGGAGACCAGAAGGTTGATAAAAAGCCTGCTGGTAAAGACCAGGCTCGGGAGGTTTGTGCTAAGAAAAAGGACTGCATTGGTTGTTGGATTCCACATGATGTGTGCTACGGCTTGGCAGAAAGTTTGTCTGCATTTGCTTGTGTCCAGAGACTTTGCCTGAGACTAAGATTAAGGACACTGGATTAATTAATCTGGCAGAGGAAATCTCAAGGCAGCGGAATGTTGAAGCGGTGGCATGGCTATTGTTGGGGGCTTTTAGCCAGATTTATGTTGGAAATCCAAAGCAAAGAGCCCAGCAGGATAATTTAAAACATGAGTTTGGCCAGAAAGCTGTGGACTGTAAAGAGAGGGCTAAGATCTCCATTGCTGAGAAGGAGCAGAATAAAAAAGATGGCCTGGGGGCATCCCAGGATGAGGCAGCTGGTCCCCACACTTTGCAGCCTCAAAACTGCAAAAGTGAAAGACTTGGTTTGGAGGAGAAAGCCTCAGAGCATCATGTTCCAGAATGGCGGCGGCAGCCGCACCAGGTTCCAATCAGGTTCAGGGTGCCCAGCGATCCAGGCACTTGATTCCTATAGTCAAGAGAGAGGAGAGCCTGGCTACTGCTCCAAATGGCAGCAGACCTTGGCATCATCCACGTCGTGCAAGGGTTCTGAGGCTAAAAAGGCTTCCGCCTCGATTTCAGAAAGCCTGGGAGGCCAGGCAGTGTGCCCCTGAGAGGGCAGGCTGTGAAGCTATGAATGTGAAGCCAAAAGTGCAGTGGAGACCTCAGAAGTTTGGAAAAGCCAGGAGTGTGGATCATCTAAGGAAACCTGCAATGAGGGAGCAAAGCCAGCCCAAGAGAGAAGCTGTGGGAGTTAAAACCTCTGGAAGTGTCACAGGGGTGGAATCACTCAAGCCTTTTGGAGCTTGCAACAAGATTGCTTCAGATGCTGAGCAAAGAACTCTAGGACTTAATGTTTGCCCTGCTGGATTTTGGCCTTGCTTTGGTTCTAATGCTTTGTATTCTCCTGTTTGTAACTTTTGGAATGGTAATGTTTACCTTGTGCCTTTATATGTTGGAAGTGTTTAACTTTGTTTTCATTTTTACAGGAGGTTACAGTTAAAACAGTTTGCCATAGATCTTGGAGGAGATTTGGGACTTGGACTTTTCAGCAGAGCTGAAACTGTTAGGACTCTGGCAACTTTTGCAGATGGACTAAATGCCTTTTGCATAAAGGGATGTGCATGAGTCTTTGGGGGTCCAAGGAGAAACTGTTGTTTTGAATGTAACATAGTGTGGGTAGACTTAATGCTGATTGTTAAGATGTGTTATAATATTGTTAAGTTGCAAAATGTGAAGTATAAGCATGTCATGTATCTGGAGACTGATTTAAAGAAATGTGTCTGGTTGCCAAGTTGACAAGGGGTGGATTGTTATAGTTTATACATTGTGTCAACTTGAGAAGTCTAGTAGCTTAACTAAGTAACTCAGCAACTCTACATCCTGGGATGTAGAGCATGGTTACCTGGTTATTGTTACAATTTGAGAAGGTAAGAAGTTTAGCTGAGAGACTCAGCAGGGAGCCAGGGGTCTTACTTGGCAAACATCCTCATCCTGTGCAAAGGAAGGCAAGAATGTTTGTGAATGCTACACCCACCCTGGGGGGCGGGGGCGGTGTCCTGTGTACTATATAAAGGAGGAGAAGAGGCTTGCTCTTGCCCCCTTTTACTCTGGCTGCTTTTGCTCAGCTGCTGCCTTGAAGTGTTGTTCCTGTGCCATGCCACCCTGCCTTGGAGCCAGCTGACTGTGGACTGAAACCTCCAAAAACTGTAAGCTAAATAAACCTTTCCTTCCCTAATTCTGGGTGTCAAGTGTTTTGTCTCAGCAACAAGTAAAAAGTAACCAAGATACCTTGGAATATTCAGGTGTTTGGGGCTTCGCATAAAGTACACATATAGAGAGAAAAACTTTCAGGCAGATATCATCTCCTCACCTAAAACATGAGGTCCAAAGTGGTTGCCTCAGGTGCTCACTGTATGCACACTGTGGTGCTCAGAGTGGCCTCACTCGTTAGCAGCCAAAACCTAGTAAACTACTCCTGGACAATGAGCCAAGTGCACAAATCCCTGGGTCATGGGGACCAGGGCTCTCTATGTGGTGATGGCTCACGGGGACTCACTCATACCATCCAGTGACCAACACGCAGTACCAGCAGGTAAAAGAACAAGGTCCCCAGAAACTGACAGATAGATACAGAGACCCTCAACAATGCAGAAAGGAGTAAGGGCCCAAAGTGTACAGATGCAACATGGCTTCCAGTAAGGCTGTCTTCCCTGTATCTTCTTACCTCCTGCTGAGGTGAGTTCTCCCCTGGGTGTTGCTGGCTTGAGCCCCTTTGGTCTGACAGCTTCCACCTTTCGCAGTTCTGGGCACCTTCCCTGCAGCCATGCTTTGTTTCTCTCAGAAGGAATCTTTGCTGCAGGCTGGTGCCCTACTTCCTTTCCGCATCCTCAAGTGCACCCTGTATCTTCTGCCTCCTTGCCGGCCTGCTGTCTCCATGTGCTCCCTGATAAGGTCCTCTAACCCACTCTCTCTCAGCTTCAGTGGCCTATTCCTACTAGGATCTCACTTGCAGTATTCTTTGTTTCCAGTACCACAAAACCTCTACTTCTATATCCTTTTTTACACTATTTCTTACATTTCTTGTTACTAGTAACCACCATTTTCTCCTGCATTATGTAAATTACACCTGTTTTTACAGTAATGCCACCTCATATAACTTGTGATCACCCCCATGTGGTGCCTATGCTCCTTGGGTGTCTAGTTTGCCATAATAGGCTGTGCCATGCAGAGACCTGGACTGTGTTGGCAGATGTGGTAGGGAAAGCTCAGGTAGCAGAGACACAGCTACACCTGCTGTGGTCCACTGCAGACAGCCCCTCTCCTCCTCATCCCTAACTTCTTAGGGATAAGAAATATAGGAAGGAGCCCCCCTATCCATACATCACCAAGACTGAGGTTTGGGAGTGGAGAAGGAAGACAGACAGCAGGGCTTGTGGTTCAGTCAGCTTCACTAGTGACCTCCCACACAGGGCTTAGCTGCAGAGGCAAAGCAAGAAGGCCAGTTCCTCAACCCAGCAGTTCAGCAACCTGTTGCCACCTCTGCCCCAGTCATGGTTGCCCAGAAGGGTCTCCCCAGGGCTGACCCCTTTGTTATCATCATTAGCCCCTGGGTTACACTTCTCAGTAGCTTCTCCAAGGTGTGGGCATGAGACCAGGAGGCTAAGTCTCTGCTTCAGGGCAGTCTGGACAGAACCTAAAGAAGACATCCTACTGACAGTCCAGTGTACAGCACAGCTGTGTGGCTCTCACTAACCACACCAGAGAGACTCTGTCGACTTACTGGGTACCCACCTCTGCATGCAAGCTTCTCATCAATATACAAAATGAAAAAAAAAAGGCACTAAAAAGTGGCAGGGTGGCCTGGGAGGAAGCTGAATATGCAGGAGGGACACACACATCCTGTAGCAAAGGCTGCCAGTGATATGGGTCTTAAAGGCAGGTTCTCCTGTTTGGGAAGCCACACACATTTCCTCAGCAATTTCCCAGCACTCAGCTCTAAAGAGAATGGTGGCAGGAAACAGGTTATAAACAACTTCTGTTTTCATAATAGCCCTACCTATGAAAGTCAGTTAGTATGACCAATGTTGGTACTACTTAACAATGCTTCCACAATTAACAAAGACTTGCACAGGCTGTTCCTGCAAATCACAAAGCAGGAAACAGCACAGGACCTGATTCAGGAGGAAGAAAAACCTTTCACTCTCAGATAAGTCCCAGTATCCACCTAGAGTTCTATGACACCAAGAGAAGACAAGGCATGCCCGCACTGTAACCTGGGCTCTGAAAACTCCAGCAGCCAACTCAGACCCCTGCATTCAGATCCCAGCCCACCAGGGCACTCACCACCGCAGGGCGATCTTGATGGGAGTGGTGAGACAGGATGTGAACAGGTCAGCTGGGAGGTCAGGGATCATGGGCAGGAGCTCGTTGGCCTCGCAGGCCGCCAGCTGAATGCAGTTCTTCATCGATGGGGGCAAGGGCATCTGGGCAAGTGGGTGGTTTGGGTTGATTGCTGCAACCTATGGGAGAACACAGAAGATGCTGGCTTAGCTGACACAGCTGGAGGATGAGCTGGACTGGAATGAGAAGGAAAGGAGGACTCAATGAAGGCCTCAAGCTGCAGTTTTTCACCACCAAGTCCTTCTGGGAAAGGCTGATGGTTGAATTCTCTCCTCCAGGTTGATAATTAGGCTTGAAAACTCATTCCCATCACTCCCAAGTCCTTCTGGCAGCAGACTGAGTAGCAGAAAAAGAGGAGGGGTTCAAAGTGAATTTTTAAATCTTTGCCTCTCTTTACATTTCTCTAAATGTTCTATAAACAGATGTGCACTGATTTTGTAATCAGGGAGAAAGTGTCTTTAAAATTAAAAATGTAATCTCCATTTAAGGCAGGTAGTGACACCTGCCTAATTTTTACTTCAATCATGAGGCAAAGACCCCAGTGGGAAGGTTGATACCACACCAAGGCAGTAGGAGGATAGTCTCCAAGACGATTACTGTGCACTAAGGGACTGTGCACAAAATTTTCTTCTGACTTAATAAAATACAATTAAAAGTATAAATTTTATAAATTATGCAATGCAGCCTGCTACAGTTTGTGCTTAAATGTCCCCCCAAAGCATCCTGCAGTCATGGCGGGGCAGGTCTTTTGAAGGCAGCTGAGTATAGTGTTTGTGATTGGTTCATTGTCTAGCACTGGGATTGGCAGTGTGAGTGCTGCACCCACCCAGAGGCAGGTAGCTGGCATACAATATAAGAGAGGGAAGAAGACGTGCTTTTGCCCTTTGCCCTTTTGGGTCTTGTCGCTTGCAGCTGCCATGAACAGTTGCCCCTTAGCCATGCCACCCTGCCTTGGAACCAGTTGAATATGGACTAAAACCTCCAAAAACTGTAAATTAAATAAACCTTTCCTTCCTTCATTTTGGATGTCAAGTATTTTGTCTCAGCAATGAGAGAAAAGTAACCAAGGCACAGCTAAATGTTAAAAAATTATAGGACTGACTGATCTTGACTTATCACATGGCCACAGATAATTGAGGGTTCCCAGAGAACCAGCAAAGAACAGTATTCAACTGAACATGGAATCCTACACACCAAACACAACTATTCTAGCATGTGCATTTTACTCTCTTCTCTGCCTCAAAAGGTATGTGTGTGCAACAAGATTTAAGTCTAACACAGGTTTTGCTGTCATTTTCAGAAATAATGACGTTCACAAGAATGCACAGGATTTGGGGCAGTAAAATTTAGTAAGTTTAATGCACAAGGCATTACAAGGCACACACACTGCTCTGCCTGTCCCTGAAAATAAAAGTGAAGAACAATGTCGGGACCATTTCACCAAAGGAAGCACTTCAGCTCAGCAGCACAACGGCAGTGCACAGCAGTCATCTTGGGATGATGGGACCCTCAAAAGGCAGGGGAAGCTCCAGCTGCGCAAGGAGAGTGTGAGCTTCCAAAGCCCCTCAGCAGCACTGCAAGGGCCAACTGCAGGGTTGAAGGAAATGAAGGAAAACAAACAAACAAACAAACAAAAAACCCTGCAGAATGCACAGGTTGCTAGAGAAGTGCTTGCATTTTTTCTGTTGGCCTGGATTATAGTGTCTGAGCATAAAATTAAAATAATAAAATTTGAAATTCAGAAAATATTGATTGTACAGGACACAACTTTAGAATGCCTTTACTCACTGGCCTGGGAGTATCCATTATTTTCCATGATGAAAGCTATCTACCACAAGCTCAAATTTAAACCAGCCCCCTTTGGCTAGGGATACAGGATAATATAGCTCCACTTGGAGCCTGATAAAATGAAGTTTAATGCAAGAAAGAACCACCTTCTAATGCAGTTTTATTCACTTATCAGGCCACTCAGCAACAAAGATCTGGCGAATCATGTTACAGAATGCTGATCATTCTGCCTCTAGAGCTTTTAAATTATTTGCTATTTAAGCCATTTCTTGGGTTTATTTCATAAATACTACAGGGGCATGATGCTTCTTTTTACTCAGACAACAGCAGACCTCTGAGAAGGAAAAGTGCTACACATCTGCCAAGTACGAGGCGCACCAAGGAAGGTGGAATGAGTCCAATGGCATCACTCTTCACCACAGATGGCCACTAATGTTTCGTGTCTTGCGAAGTATGTTTATGCATCATCATTTTTTCTCCTTAGTAATAATTCCTTCCAGTTGCACAGTTCTTAATATTTCTCAAAGTCCTTTCACATGTACCATTTCATTTGCTTTTCATCCTGATGAGGTAGATAACTTTCATCTCCATTTTCAAAGATCTTCAGCAACAAAGAAGCAGAGGCCTCAAGAAGCAATGTAACTATTCAGCTGCCAGGTCAGGACAAGGCTGGAGTGCCAACAAGCTACTTCTGCTTTTAGGGTCGTTTTTTCACTCTAACCTATGCCAGGCATCTGTGACACCAATGCTCCGTACAGCGTGCTCAGCACCTTTTAAATCAAATCCAGAAAGCTACATTGGTTCCAGCTCTGCACAGTGATGATGGTATAGAATGTTGTCTTAGTTACTTTTCTCTCATTGCTGAGACAAAATTAAGGAAGAGAAGGGACACTCAAAATTAAGGAAGGGAAGGTTTATTTAGCTCACACTTTGTGGAGGTATTAGTCTATACTCTGCTGGTTCTAAGGCAAGGTGGTATGGCACAGGGGCAACAGTTTCTGGAAATGGAAGATACAAAAGCAGCAAGAGCCAAAGCGGGCAAAAGAGATGAGTAAGCCTCTTTTCCTCCCTTATGTTGTATGCAGGCTTCCTGCCCCAGGGGGGATACAGCACTCACACCACCAATCCCAGCACTAGACAATGAACCAAACTCTAGATTCAGCCGCCTCTAAAAATCCTGCCCCCTATAACCACATGAGGTTTTGGGCGGATATCCAGACACAAACCATTAACAAATGTTACCCATAAACTCTATCTTAACATCTTGAATTTCTCAAATGTAAGATACTAAAGGCTGTGCGTTTTATCAGTAATCCCTTCTGATATAAGAACATTAAACCCAAATTACAAGTCAAATACATGTATGCAGAATAATAAAATATAAACCTTTTAATTACAAACAGCAATTTCTAGAAAATGGGTGCTTTTATTATAGTAAATTATATGTAACAGAAAATTTGCCATGTTAGCTATCTATTGATTGATTGCAGTGCTAGGAAATCAATCTCAGGGCCTTACATAAGCCAGGCAACTATTCTATCACTGAGCTACACTCTCAGCAGTGTGCTACCTATTTTAGATGCACAGTTCAGGGCTCAGAGTACTGAGTACATCTAGGCTACTGTGCAACCACCCATAACATACGGGCTTTTTAAAGGGAAGGCAAATTATGTTTAAAATAATTTCCTGGACTCTGGCTGTATAAGCTAACACAGAACAGCAAAGCAACAGCTCTGCACAGGAAATTAGTTTCCAGGTCTGCGGCATGGACCCTCCTACGCCAGATGACTGGTCTGGGCATGATTTAGTCTACAGCTCATCAGTCATGAGTCACACAGGGGCCAGGCAAGGGATCCGTGGGCCGCAGAGGCATCTGAGCACAGCACAGGCCCCACAACCTGGCATCATTGAACTGGCAGAGCGGGAGCCTGCACAGAAGTGTCCTCTGATGACCAGACTGGCTGGAAGATGGCTGGGATGGAGGAGAGTGGACATCTGTACCAATGTAGGCACCACAGGAAGGCTGGGTGCACCTCTGCAGAATGAAGCAGAGTCCTGAAGTGTGAGACATAGCCTTGGAGATACCTGTCTGGAGTTGCTGGCAGACTGACACTATTTTAACAAGCACCACTAACTACCACTGGGCATAGAAGTATAAGGATGGCTGACAGGTGAATAAAAAGGAAACAATGCTAAGTAGGAAGAAATGACCATTTGCACTTTTTATTTTTGCAGTGCAGGCTGGCCTTGAGCTCATGTGGTAGCCCAAGCTGGCCTCCAACTTGCAGTTATCTTTCTGTCTCAGCCTCCCAAGGGCTAGGATTACAGGTGTGTGCCACCACAGCCAGCTTTAAAAACACTGTCCCTAAAGTTGAGGCAAAGTATTCTGCCAATGAACATTATTTTCAGGCTTGCTAACCCAAGAATAAAAAAATCCATTTTACCAGATGAGCTACTGCCTATACACTGGTTTAGTTACATATTCATCTGCGATATTGACTCTTTAATTGGAATTATTCTGTGGAAGCAGGGCTGCACATGAGGCTATTAGTAACTTGCAAGGCTGTGAAGGCAGCCAGGTATAACACTCCAGCTTCTACCTTACAAGGCCTCAGTGGAACAGCACCTGCATGCAAGTGTTTTTCCTAGGAACTGAGAGGCTTCTCAGCCTTATGGAGGGTTTGGGACAGGTCCAGGAAAATCTTCAGATGTGATCCTCAGCCCCACCCCCAAAAAAGACACTTGCTGTAGCTTCTCACATGTGGGCCATGTGGATCTGAGGTGCTCAGTAGCTTGGGGCCCCCAGGCCTGTGGCCATTTGCTTCAGACCTAATGTTGCTAGCCCAGGGCAGCACCTGCCTTTCTTTCCCAAATCAGACTCTGACATTAAGCTGCTTCTGTCCCTTCTCAAACATGCGTAAAAGATGTTCTTATGAGAAGACAAGACCACCAATATTTCAGAGGCATTCTTAAGGAGTGAACTTTGAGAGTAACATCTCAGCAATACATTTAGTTCTGACATAAAGCAACTTTAATTCTTAATCCAACAACACCTAATTAGAAGGGGCATTCCCCTGCAAAGTTCAGTGGAAGATGAACTCTCAAAGTGAAAGTCACACACCCTTAATACCAGCACTCAGGAGGCTGAGACAGGAGGATCGTTGTGAGTTTGAGACCAGCCTGGGCTACAAAGTGAGTTCAAGGCCAGCCTGAACTGCATAGTGAGACCTGTCTCAAAAATAGGGCCGGGGATTTAGCTCAGTGGCCTAAGTGCCTGGTTGGCACGTGCAAGGTTGTAAGTTCGATCCCCAGTACAAAAAAAAAAAAAAAGTGAAGCTCCTACTATTTGTCCAGCTCCATCAACATTCAAAGATCCAGCATCTGACAATCACTATACCAAAACAGCAAGTTCAAGTAGTATCTCAAATACGTAACTCAAATAATATATATATTGAGTATTAAATGATAACTTAAAAAATCAGGTGGCACCAATTGCTGGGAGCTTGGAAATACAGTGAGGCCCTGATTCAGGAACATTTGAGTTGCGAACTTTCACAGATATGAACGGATCTTGCATTATGTGAATAAATCACGGAACTACTGTACCACTACTTTAACTGTAAAAGTAAAAATAGTTTATTTACAGTATTTTTGTGTGTGTTTGTTTTTTATGTTTTATACTGTATATCTGTGTCAAAGGTGTCTAAGACACACTCTGTCAAACTTAGAAATGAATCTGACTTACAAATGCTCTCCCGGAACAGAACTTGTTTGTATGTCAGGGACTTACTTTGTACTGGCCCAGAGTACAGTGATGTTACTTTTGGTGGGTGACAACTCAGGACTGTGCTTCAGAGGCCAGCTATAGCTGCCTTTTAGCACTGTTTACCATAATTTTCCTGAGTTTACCATTATTTTAAGCCCATTTAGCTACTGGCAACTCAGCGGATTCTAAATGCTCCAAAACCATTCAACGATTCAGTGAAGATAGTTAATTAGAAATTATAACTAAATTCCACTCCCCAATTGCTGTTAATCAACAACTAAAGAAAAGAAAATGCTTAATATTCTGTAACCCTGTACATCAGGAAGTGGGGTGGCCTTAATCTTTCCACACGATGAGCTCCCAGACACTGGGGGAAAGCAGTGTCTAGTCCTAGTGCTCACTGAGCAGTCTAAGTACAGAGGCTGTGATCAACAGCTGCACCCACCTTGCTGTCACAGGGAGGCATTCGGCAGCCTGAGCTCTGTCTCTTCCATGCAAGGAGCAGCAGTGCTCAACATGGCATGCTTACAGGCTGAGAGCCACAACTCAAAACTGCCTCGGCCATGGAGCCATCAGCCAGTTCTGCATCTCCAGCAGCAGCCAGCACTCATTAGAAAGGAGACAAGCTCTGCATCACAAAGGAGGATCTGGGTTTCAGTGATGATAGTGATTTGCTCTAAGATTCTGTATCCAGGGCTACACGTTGCTTTTAATAAGCACTTACTGAACATTGAAATCTTACCCTGGAGTCTTCCAAAGTTTCAAGCTGTTCCCAAGTCCTGGCCTGACCCCACATCCCTTCTCAGCAAAACGTTCTTCCTACCCCTTCCATACATGGGCTACTTCCATGTTCTAAGGTTCAGTGCAGTTGTCACCCTCTGGCAGTCATCCCTGGTCCTCACAGCTTTTTCATCTGTGCGTTGTGAAAGAGCCCCTGGTCACCTCTGTCCATAGTACTTTGCCCTGCATCCCACCAGGCACAGGCCACCTCGGGGGCAGAGGCCACAGCTACTTCCCTTGGAGTCCTATTCTTCATACTCAAGCACAGAACAGTGCACTTCTTATACCGATGAGCTAAATATCTTATTTAAACCTCTTGGACACTTGCTGTCCATCAACACCCACTGCATCTCCACCAAGTTAACTGCAATGAACTGAGTCATCAGAGTCCCAGCTCCTTCAGTGACAGGAGCACAGGAACCTTTTGTTTCCATTAGAGAGAGAAAAGCTGGGGAAAGCAGCAATAGCTCAGAATAAATATGCATGCTCTCCCCTGGCCTCAGCCCACCCTACAAGACTGACCAACACTTCTGCACTTGTGTTCCACCTTCTATAACTAACCACACCTTTCTACGAAAGACACATAGCTACAAAAACTGTAGGCATGGTAGGCACAAAAACTACGTGTGTACATATGTGTAAAAATGTATGTATGTAAATGCATGTGTTTAAGTGTTCTGTGCATACATGTAAACATCTGCATATGTACAGGTGTATGTGTAAATGTGGGTAATTGTATCTATGTACATGTTTTATACATGTGTATGAATATATATGTGTATATACATGTTTGTATGTGTGCATACCTGTTCTCCCTACACTGGTTTGGGCAGTGTGTCTCCACCCTTAATCCAACTGCAGCTTCTGCCTCTGCTGGCCTCTCTTGAAAACCACTATCCATGCCCCTCCATGGTACCCTGCTTGCCTGTGCTGAGTCCTGTTCCCTCTCACCACAACTTAAGGACCACCCTCAGAAACTGCTGGCTTACTCCCATTAGTACACACATGTCATGGTTTGCATCTAGATGTTCCCACAAAGCCTCATGAGGTCAGAGTGTGGGCTTCTTCAAAGGTGGTTGGATCTAGAGTGTGTGATGCTAGGATTAAGGGTGTATGGTTACTAAATTAGTCCACTGATTGGTTTGGCACTGCCCTAATTCTGGCAGCCTAAATACAATAAAAAAGGGGCAGGAATATGCTGTTAAGGTCCCTTGCTGCTTTGCTACATCTGCCCAACATGAACTGTTCTCTGCCATGCCACCCTGCCTTGGAGCCAGCCAATTATGGACTGACACTTCTACAAACCGTGAGCTAAATAAAACTTTCCTCCCTCAATTTTGGGCATCAGGTATTTTGTCTCTGCAGCAACAAGAAAAGTAATACACAAACTCAAAAAATGCCTGCATTTAAAAAAAAAAAAAGACTCAGATAATAATACAAGGGGAAAAAAAAAGCAAACAAAGGTGGTTCCCTTGATGTCACACCTCCCTGCAGGTTCCCTGCTGTCTCTCTGCTCTCCTGAAGAGGTGTGGGTCCTGGGTTTCTCCACTTGTCTGGTTTCCCACTTGCTCTTGAGGGACTTCAAAGTCACTCATGAGTGTCCAGCATCCACACTGAAACAGTCTGCTGAGCCACCGATGCCCCGATGGTGGACACAGTCTGCCCACAGTTCTCCTCAGGTATCTTCTCAGCAGTACACCCATCTGCTGACTTTCCCTTCCTCCAGGAATGTGTCTTCCCACCCCACGTCCAGAGCACACTGCTCTCAGTTTTCTTCCTTCTCTCCTGTTCACAGGGCCTCGCTAGCCCTGCCTCTCCTCTCTAGCCACCCACACCTGCAGGTTTCAGTCACGCTCTATCCAGGGATGCCTCCAACACTTTCTGGTGCACACTGGGGTGAGGTCTCTGAAGGGACCTCAAACTCCACACAGCTCCCCACCCTCATCCAGCCCCTAGCCTCACAGTCTGCCTGGTTCAAGAAACAGCTGATCCATTCTACCTGTACCAAAATGCTGTGGACACCTTTCTTTTCCTACCACAAGCATACTGCTCTTCTTCCACCATGGGCCCTATTCAGTCGCCATACCATCGACACTGCCAAGGCTACCTGACTTCTCCCTACTTCCGGCCCTACCCAGGACCTGGTGAGCATCTACATGGCCAGATTGCTATTCCTCTTGTTCATTATATCAGTGGACGTTAGTTAAGTGTAGACCACAGGCTGGGGACTATACTGAACCATGTGCCACACCTGCTCCGAGCCCTCAGTGGTTCCCCCACACTCAGATCCTGCGTGGGGCATGTGAGTTCCAGCAGCAGCCAGGCCACCTGCCTCCCACCAGACAGACAGCCTGGGACACACAGCAACATGTTCATTTTGCTTCATTCATCAATGTGAGAACAACAAATCATCCAAAACCTCCAGTATGAAAGAGAACAAGAAAAATAAACCAAAAGACAGACATTATACTGGTGGAAACAGATAATACAGAAAACTGGAGAGTATTTTTATAAAGCCTACAAATTAATATCACTTAAAAACTGAAGAAAGTAAAAATATTATATAACAGATGCTGGCTCATCTCCTTGCCTACAAATGATTAAAGTAGAGGAGAAAGAACATGAACCATAAAATCATAACTAGGAAAACAGAAACAAGCAAGGCTATAGTTGTAGCATGAGCACTGTGCATCCCACCCCAAAGTATCATGAATGCCATGACTGTGGTAAGTCCACAGGGACAACGGCAACAAAGAAACATGCCTTTCAACAGGTACCTTACGGATGAAGCTGTTGCATTCATAAATCATAAGTGGACATTGTAATACCACAAATTAACTTGTAAAAACAGAGCATTGCCTTTGTGGAGAACTCCAATAGCTACACAGTGGACTATTCTACAGTAGTAGGAAAGGAGGCACAGTATTTTAAAACATGAACTCCTTAGCTCTGTGGGATATAGCCTTAACACTACTTGAGAAATCCAATAATATGGGTATCTTTGTTAGAATGACTAGTTGTAGGGACTGACACACAAGGAGAATGCACCCCGTACTGGTTCACCTCAGAATGTTCACAAGGAGAAGTGGTGTTTATGCAAGGCTACAGCACCCAGTCTATGTCTGCTGGGAAGATGAGTGATTCAAGACAAGCTTCTGTGCTGCAAGACCAGACCCCACAACGATGTCAGACAGGAACACCACATGTATGGAGCCAACTTAAGGAAAGCCTTGGAAAACGTCAACAAGTGGCAGGAGAAAGAGCCACAACTGACAGGCCCAATGTCAATCAAACATTCTTCCTAAAGAATGGCAACCCACTCTCCAGGAAGGCACCCTTCTGCTCCTGTCAGGTTACTATGGACGAGATGTCCAGTCCTCAATCAAATAAAGATGGTGACATTCAGGAGCTGGTATTACTGGGATACAGTAGAGCCCATAAAGGCATCTGCCTCTGGCTCCAACCACCAAGAACACCTTGTCTAGATCTGATTGTATGATACTGCTGTCTCGGTGGAGAGGAGAGTTCCAACTACCCTTGGGAAGCAGCCACTAGAAAGAAGCAGACCTGGTGGACAGCACTGAATAAAGATGACTTCAAAGAGAACTACTTGGTTTACAATTTGTCCTTCCTTTTCAGCTAACAGACCAAGGATTAAATGTCTGAGCAAAAGTTGTTGGGAAAGTATTTGAATGCTCTTTTTTTCTTTCTTTCCAATTCATTCAACATATATGAAGTATATCCCCTTAATGGCTTTTATCTGGATAGTAATGGTTGTAACCTTTGTATTTTTGGCAGTAATAGCAAGATTGCTTTACAAGTGAAAATGACCTGAAATTCCACAGGCACACTATTGATTCCACACACAGCACAATGCGACTGCCATTCCTCAGCAGATAATCCAGGGGCCATTCCCAACTCCATTTCCTTTTCCCACCCTCATGCTCTGTATCTGGGCTGGTTTTATGGCCCAAGTGTCACCGATGGGATCTAGAGGGAAGTTTGCATTTACTGTCTAGTGAAGGAGACAGATGTGCCCAGGTTTGACCCTTACCAACTGCATCCTGCTGCAGAGATAGATGAAATGCCTCAAGCTGTGGTGGGCAAGTGGCAGCCATAAGGATAAAGCACCAGAGGATGAAGGATGCCAGAGAGGAGGAAGCCATGGGCATTGCTCAACAAGTAAATCATTTGCCTCAGTAATATGTTATTAGTGAAAGAAAAAAACCATTATTTCTTTAAAAACCAGCAGTGAGTTTTCCATTGCTTATAGTTTAAGACTATAAATGCAAATATGGCCTGGGGAAGATCCTGGCTGGTGACTTGAGTATGTACTATGGTAGAACTAAGAAGAGCATCAGGAAAGATGAACAGGTGGGTCCAGAACACAGTGGGTGCACCCAGGGGAGCTGCGTAGCAGTTGAAGGAGGCTTGTAGAGAGGTGTCAGTGGAAGTGGTGGTATAGGGCTTGGAACAAGGGTCTTTGGGGAAGGACACACTCTGATATTGAGAATCTAGAGTCTGAGTGTATTCTTCAGCTTTTTTTCACTGGAACAAAATTCTTAACTACATAGCTTAAAGGAGAAAAGATGTATTTTGGTTCACAGTTTCTGAGGTTTCAGTCTATGGTCAGCTAGCTGCAGGGCTGACACATCAGGGCAGAAGGGCATAGCAGAAAAAAGCTCCTCACTTCATGGCAGTCAGGAAGCAGAATGAAAGGGAAGGGCCAGAGAAAAGATATACCCTTCAAAGGCCTGGCCTGAGTAATCTACTTTCTCCAACTGTTAAGCCCCATGTCTTAACAACCCATTCAGCTAATGAACTCATCAGCAGATTAACTCATTGATGAGGTTAGTGCCCTCAGTACATGAGCATTTGAGGGATGCTTCATATTTAAACCATAACATTGAGCATTTATTAAAGATCAACATATAATTCAAGAAAAAAGACTACAGAAAGAGTAAACAAGCTACCACAAAAACAAAAACCACAGTATCCTATCCAGCCACTCAATGAACAAGTTTTCATGGTCATGATCAGGCAGCAGAGTTCAATGTTTATCATCTTACGGACTCTCCACATACCCAACACAGAGGATGGGGTTATTCTCATAGACTATAACTACAAGAGTTAAAGTGCATAGACAGAGTTGGGAAGACAAGAAGGGAAAAAAGTGGAAGGGAACTAAGAGTTTTAAAAACAGAAGGCCTTAACTGTTACTGATAAAACTAGATATAAACACAAAGATATTATTCAATACTCTAAAGTATACAACATATACAGAAACCAAATAGAGTGCTATCTAGAATGGCAGTGGAGAGTCAGAGAGTAGCTGATGACGAGCAGCAAGAGTAGCTAGTCTTCAACTGAGGACTTTCTCTTTAAAACCCACTCTCAAGTACAAATATATATTAATTAAACTATCACATAACATATTTCTCATTATCAATCTTCCATCTTATTTCTCTGTCTCTTATGGAGGAATCACTAGTGGTAGTGTCACCTTGATTCTGGATCACAGCAGATAGTCCTGGATGGGAGAACCTAGAAACAGGACCTTCTGTGTGTGATCTGCAGGTAAGGAGGAAAGAATTCAAAGAGATGCCTTTTGAACAGAGTTCCAGCTTGGGAGACCAGGGCCAGCACTATTTTATTAATTATAAAGAAGCCCTTTGCATGCTTTAATTCTTTAAACCATAGGATATACTAATTTGGTAAAATAAAAATATTTCTTTAAAAAAGAACACTGACAGCAGAGAGACTTGACGATTTTCTTTAATTTTCAAATTACAAAATAATATGACATAATGAAAAATATAAGGCAGATTCCTGAGCGACAGGCATATATTTTTCTGACTATAATGAAATTTCAATTGCATGCAATAAATTATGCTGTGCTTTTATGGAGTCATCTTCTATTTTGCCTCCAGAGAAGAAGTACATGACAAACAAACCTCTAGGGCCAGAACAGCACTGTGCCACTAAGAACACGAAAGTTGATGATCAGCTCTGAAAATTTATGTCACTTACATTTGTGTTTGTCTTATTATCTCAAGGTTTTTGTGTTCCGACTAATCATGTTCCTGCACTACAGTTAATCATTTTTCACTCACTTTCTTTCCTCCCTTTCTTTTCTACTGATACGATCCCACATTCAATCAGGGTGCCACAAAGACCAACGAGAAGCATAGGGATTTGCTCTCCCCATCCCAGTGCCAACCAAATGAATAACAGCAAGACTTTTCTCATTTTTTAAACATCTGTACAAACCATTTACCAACCAGTTTCTCTCAGACCACATGTTACATGACAAAAAGCTTTAAAATATATTGCAAATTTACAAAGAAGTTGGCTAGCTGGAGAAGAAGAAATATTTTAAAAGTATAAACCTAACAGACCACATAGGATGTCTATTTCTGGAGCAAAGAGTAAATGACTAGAGTGAACATTAAGATATTAGCCAGGAGCCAATTTTATCATTTCAATTTCTGCTGCTTATGCAAGAGACTGACTGAACAATAGCCAATAATAGTAGGTGTGATAGAGAAACACAGGGCTGATCTACACTGTAATTAGAAGAAGAATGAAGATAAAAATCAGAGCTAATTATACAACATATGCTGTAACGCCGCACTGCTTCCACTTGTCGCCTCGGTTAACGTTCTTTTCCATTTCATCTCCTTCATGAAGAATGAGTCAATTAAATTTTGTTTTTTAAAGATGCATGTAAACTTTTTTTTTCACTTAGTGAAATGAACAGCATCTTGGGCTGATTAATCCTTGAGGCAACACAAAGAACACATACAGTCCAGAAGGAGCACACGCCCCCAGTGCTGTGAAGGAAACTTTAAAAGGATTCATGAGCTAGAAAGGTGAGCCTCTGCCTGGAAGGGAAGAGGGTGTGTATTCGAAATATTTTAATTAACAAAGACTAATGGGCTGGTCTTTTCTTTAACTCCTCATCTTGCCTCAGAAACTGAATAAGAAATCAGGCAGGATTCTTCAGTAATTTTACTGAAATATTTTGAATACAAAAAATTCTTTGCAATGTTTATTGCTTGATAAGAAGAAACACAAATTACTTTTCAATGCTTTGGGATTTTTAGTGTTCATTAGACAACTTACCCTTGGGTAAACCCAGATGAAATGTCTGAGAATAAGTTAAAAATTTGGTGATACAAAATTTGATCTTTGCCTTCTCTAATTACAGAATGCAAAACAAAGACCCAGGCAAACAAACCTGTAGCTCTCAGTGCCATTTCCAAGGATAAAGGGCATTATATTTATCAGTCATTCTTATGCAGTGTTCCACGAAAGGACTTAATTCACGCATATGAAATATTAAACTGCAGACATGTCAACTGTAAATTCTACCAAATAGAATTTCAAATTTTGTTACTGACTCTTTCAGCATTATCCTCTGATGAAATGTGAAAAACAAAACAATACATTAAAATTGAATAGACCCAAAAAGGTTTGAGGAAACATACTGAAGAACGTTTTCTGCAACCAATCAGAATTCATGGCACCCTGGAGGCTGCAGAATATTTTATTCTGACACTCCTGTGCAAGCCACAGGATGAAGGCCTCTTAATTGAAACGGCCTCCTCAATTTCTCTTTAGAATTCACCATTTAATTCAAGCATCAAATATTAATTAAAACAACCAGGCAAAATATCACCTCATTATCCAAGCACCACTCAGGCCCTCTGGTACCTTACTGGTGGCAGCTACTGGTGGCGCTGTTTTTGGTTTTAACCATCTAACTTGGTGGTTCTGGTTAAAAAAAAAAATTGAAAAGTAAAGAAGGAACAAAGATGCTAATGAAAATGAAGACTAGAATTGAGGAAATTGTTCCATTTCTCCTAAAATAAATGTGCATTATTTTAACACTATCTTACAGGCAGAGACCAAGGAAGCACAAACCAACTCTGTTAATGGTATCAGTTAATGTGCAGATTAAAATGACATCCTATACAATGGGATGTAAAACAGGTTCATTAGCTTGCACTAAGAACCTCCCCAGGGCCCATCAAATGTGCCACCTCACCCTCAGAACACGGAGGCCTTCCTCATTCTACAGTGTCCAGTATCCCAACCTCCCACCTGACCCTTACCTCAGGGAGACAAAATGGAAACCCAGCCATACTTGCCTCTAGCTCCTGCTCCCTCTGCAGCGCAAACTGCTTGAAGGACTTGACAATCAGGCCAGCATTGGAGCAGTCATAGACAAAGATAGACGGGCTGCCCATCCATGTCTGTAGGTCATAGATGGACAGAGGGATATACTGAGTATAGTTCTGGAAAACAAATGGGAAGACATGGGTTACAAGTACATCTCAAGAACTAGGTTGCTGACTAGCATGATGCATGATAAAGAAGGAATAACATCTCGTGCCTCATCATTGAACAGATGCTCTTCAGTTTAATTCTTGCAAAACTATAAGTGACAGTAAGCCACATGTCTCCATATCTTCTCATACGGTATCTTACTCTGGCAATGCCAACAACTGGATGGTTTTCCCTGCTCATAGTCCGCTAACAAGTTGGTTTTGTGCCCACTGCTCCGTGTACTCCAGCCATGGCTTATCACCATAAAGGATATGTGTGCCATTAACGCCATCTCTCTGTAGCTGTCCTGTGGTTATAAGACACAGTGCCTCATTTACACAGGAAATGAGTTTTGAAGAATTTATCAAGTCCTCAAATGTACATGATTTCAGAGATGTCCGTAAGTACTTTATTTTCTAGATGATTTTTAAAAATCACATACAGAAACCCAAGTGGGTTTGGCCTTGTAAATTTTTTCAAATCACAAAACAGTAAACTATCAACACTAACCTACTAAGTGAGACATTTTTCTGGACACCTAGTTCTGTACTGAAAAGACTCCAGTAATTACTTGTAAGCACAGCAAGGATGTTCTCATCTCACAAGAAAAATGCCTAAAATGCTCACTCAAACAATATTTCAAAGCAATTCTTCACAGAATACCTTCACTTACCTTTCCTTGGATATCAATAATGTAAGCAGAAAAACTGACAGAAATCAAATTTTGCACATTTAGATTAAAGGTTAGTTTGTTTCTGAGCAGCTGAGGTCAAACACTGCCTCTGGTATTGTTTCTGGCTGTTTTCAGCTCAGTAGGAAGTCAAGAAGGTCAAGCAAGACCTGGGGAAATGTGGCAGGGTGGCCCACAGAAGCTCACCCAACATGCACAGCAAAGCGCCGGACCTAAGTCACCTTCCTGACAGGACAAGGCAATGTGTCAGCAGCAGAGGTGTGCAGACATCTGTAGCAGCATGAAGGCCACTCTGTGCACACTCTGATCTCTCATTTTGTGACAATGTCCTTGTTTGGTGTACTGTTTACACCAGTCTGTGAGGGAACACCTGGAAATGTTCTCTAAGTAAGCTCTCCTTGAAGGATTCTAAAGATGTCAATTCTCCCCTAATGAATTCGTACTGTCAAAGCAAGTACAATCAAAACACCCGCAGGAGTTTTCCTATAATGGAATTTGACAAGTTGATTCTAAAGTGAGTGCAGAAGAGAAATGAAAAAAACTAGAAAAAAATTTAATAAAGAATAATGAATAGAGACTCAGCACTACCAGATATTAAACACACTATAAATTTATGGTAATTACAGGCTAGCATTAGTGAGGGTGAGACAAACAAATCAACATAACAGAAAGCCCAGAACAGACCCACATACATAACTATGATGACCGTGGCATTTTAAATCAGTAAAAAAGGAATGAACAATTCAGTAAGTGATGTTGCAGAATCTAACTAGCCATTTGATATTGTTATCTCAGATTCTATAAAAGAAATAGGGTGGACTAAAACCCAAAATGCAAAACAATAAAAGATTTTTATTTGGGGCTAAGAAAAGTCTACATAAGTCAAAAAACCTAGAAGTCTTGCAGAATGGATCAACAGATACAATGATATAAAAATAATGTAATTCTGATAAAAATGCACAGCAGCCAGGCATGAGGGCGCATGCCTGTAATCCCAGTACTCAGGAGGCTGAGGTAGGAGGATCACCATGAGTTCACACCTAGCTTGGGTTACTTAATGAGTTTTAGATCAGTTTGAATTACAGCCATCTCAAAAAGGAAAAAACAAACAAACAAACACATAGCTGTGAATGGCAAGCTCATCAGAAGAGTGACAGAATTTGTATTTGGAAGGTGTATAAGCTTCTGCTAAAGATCAACAAAGACTAAAACAACAACAAAAACAGTAAACATATGGCAAAAGAGCCAAGCAGTCAATCCACAGAGCAAATGTGAATGATTAGTGATTATAAACCAAGTTTTATACTCTGAACTGATCATGGAAATGTAAACGATGAGAATCATAGTTTATCTCCATATCCATCTATCTATCCACCCATCCATCCACCCACCCATCCTCCACCCACTCATCTTTTTATGTTTTCATCCAGCAAACTGGAAAGAAAGATAAAGGATGGATAATACCCCGTGTTGACAAAGATATGTTGATTTGTCATTAACAGGGCACTCATTCAATGGTTTATGAAACTGATGAAGCTTTTTCAGAAGACAAGTTGGCAGTAATGATTAAAACTTTAAAATGTACATTCATTTTAACTACTTCTAGATGTCTGCATTTTAGGAACACTAGTATTTGCACACAAAGATACTAGCACTAGTTTAAAAAAAAAACAACAGAACTATTTGGACACCACTGTGCAAAGACTACTGATCTAGTTATTTGTTGTCTACCTCTTTTCTACTGAACAGACTCCTAGCTGAATACACTGCCCAATTTCCTTTGCACCTAAGTTCCGACCTGTGGCTAAATTCTGGCCAAAGGGACATGAACAGAAGTGATGTGTTCGCATTACAGATGTTGCCCTCAGTGCCCACCCTGGGGGTCACGGATGTGGTAAATATCTCTCTGACAGTGCTGAGGATGACAGTTGAGGTACATCAGAGTTTGGAGATAGAAGGTACCTAGACCCAAATGGCAATCCAATTCCAAAACAGAGTAGCTTAACCTAGAGTCATCCTGGATCCTAATACATCCAACAAAAAGAAGCGATAGGCATACTGCATGTGTGCTGCATGCCTGTGATTCCAGCTACTCAAGAAATGGAGGCGGGAGGATCACCTGAATCAAGGAGTTCAAGGACTGCCTGGGAAGCACGCATATATTCTGCCTCAAAATGAGGCTACTTTTATAAGCGCTCATATAGAAAGATGTCAGGGGCTTATTGTGGTTTTTTAAATACAAATCTTAGCACATCATAGATTATATGACCCTATTTTGTGTGAAGAAAAAGACGAGCTACGAACATAAAGTGCTATGCCCCCACCACCCGGGCACCACTTTACACATCATGAAATGCAGTAACTTTGTTCTGATGAATGAACCAATCACTTGAACACTGCTGAAAGAATAAGTACCAAACTGCTACGGCTGTTTTCTCAGTGAAGTTAAGGTGTGGAAGGCATGTCACGGTTACTTCTTCTATGCTTCTGTGTTGTAGCCATCTTTCATAGTAGAAATTACTTGTATTTAAAAAGGCAGGAAGCAAGCAGACTGTTCAGAGGGAGGAAAAGGGCAGCCTCCGAGTTTCAGTAACAGACCTGCAGGCTGCTTCCGGGTCTTCAATGAGCAGGGCCGCATGCCACCTGCATCAATAAAGATGATCCTGTGCCACATGTGACAGTCCCCTGGACCAAGCCAGCAGGGCCCACAGGCAGCAAAAGGACATAAAATAAAATCTCTCCTACATTTGCAAATATCAAAAGTTATGCTTAAATTTCTGAGGCACAAAGTTAATTAGCGGTGATTCATTAAAATAATGAAGTACTAATATACTGAGAAAACCATTAATGACTTTTGCTTCCAGCCTCTATGACCGGTTGGCAGCTAAGGCTAGGATCCCAAGTGATCTTGCCACCAGGGCCATAGCCTTCTCCATCTGATGGTACCCACCAAGAGGCAATGAGGCAAAATATTTGCTCTTGGCCTCATGACTTCAGTTAGAAAGGACTCTCGTCACAAACAATGCCCCAGGAAGCCCTTTACAGAGAATAGCTTCAAAGCAAATGCCTCTCTGGGCCTCTCTGAGTGGCACCTCTCTGCCTTGATGCTGTGGGCATCTGGAGCCAGATCACTCTGTGTGGGCTGTTTTGTGTATTGTACATGCCCAGGTCTACCCACTGCACCTCAGAACACTTATTCCTGCCTAGGTATGACAATCAAAAAGAGCTCCAAGCTGGGACAACGAGAGACACCCCCAGCTACGCAGAAGACAGAAGGAATCCAAATTCAAGAGCATAGTGGTAGTATCCTGGGTTTAATCCTTAGTCCCTTTAAAAAAAAAAAAAAAAGTCTCCAGGCTCTGCCAAATGCCCGTAGGAGGAAAACCTCCCTGGTTCAGAACCACTGCCTTACAAGAGACAATTTCATTTAAAATGTTAGCTGTAAATGTTAAGTTTAGTAAGATTGCAACAATTTGGAAGTCTGCATCCCTCAGGGAGTATAAAATCAACTCTATTAAGCCACTGTGAGGAAAACAACCTTTGAAAGCTCATCCTTATGAGCATGTGGATCTCACTTCCCATCTCAGAGAGATCCTGGGTAGTTTATCAAGCCCCAGGCCAAAATCACCGCCTGTAAATCAGCAAAGGGCAGCAGCAAAGTACAGCCCTGGCACTGTGGGAGCAAGCCTGCAGAGACAGGAGCAGGCAGAGACCACACCAAGGGGTGCTGCCCTCTGTCCCTGGAATATTCCTACAGCAGATGGGAGGTGCCAACTCAGACAAGCAGGTACATCCAAAACCCCTGGATACACTGACAATCACCCGAAACACCGAGGGCTTTTATGGAGGGCTGGTTCCACCCTCATCTAAAACTAAAAGTACGATGAATTCCTAATCAAAGTATTTCTCTTTTCTCTCAGAAAAGCATATTCAAGGCCATGTTTTCATTTCAAACAAAGAAACAGAAATGGCTTTTAGATAATTTATTCATTAAATCTACTTTATCTGTCAGATTATATTAAACACTGGGGGTGGGGGGAAATAGTCTACTTGCTTCATCAAACTCACCACAGACTGTGTCAACCACGAGGACAGCCATAGCTGGGAGAGGCCCAGTCCCTAACAGGCAGGGTGATGCTTCGCCCCACAAGCTGGGTGACACCTATTCCTCTCTAATACAGGGAACCCCAAGATCAGCCACAGTCCATGGATCATTGGTTGGGGAGTGAGGCTGTATTCTGGCTTAGTGAATGAAATGGAGAAGTTTTATCCATTAAATTACAAAACAGAAGACAATGTAAAAGGCTTTGCATGCCTGGCTCTGCCAAAAAGATGGGGACAGAAGGGTCCAGCCTGCTTGAGGGTGATAAGCCACCGTGCAGGGAGGATCGGCACAACACTGCAATAGACAAGATGGGTAAAATCTGGCTCCATACAGCCATGTATCCCACAGGTGAGAAGGTCTGGACCACACAAAGGTTCTCCCAGACCAGGCCTCTGACTGGCCAACCAGACACAGGTGTGTGCAGCAGCTCAGACACTGAAGGGAGGGGCACTCCAGCCCCTAGGAGGGCTGGCCATGTAGACACCACTGGCTTGCAGGTTTCCAGAACCACTGCTGGCAGCATGGGAAAACTCACAAGCATGCCTGTAGATATTTGGGCTGCAGAAGAAGATTGCCTCCAGCTGATGACATGGGTCTCTAGGTGGCCTCACCCAAGCTTGATCTGGTCATTTCATTAACCTCACAAAAATACCACCCTGCTTGATACAAACTGACATTTTCGGTGCCTACTAATCACACGATGGCAGTGTTTTCTTCAGCACAAATAAAATATCTGCCAGATGTGGTGGTACACCCCTATTATCCCAGCACTCTGGAAGGCTGAGGCACAAGGATCACAATTTCAATTCCAACCTATGCAACTCAAAAATAAAAGATATTTTAAAAGAGGACAGGGAGAGGGTCTGGGGATATGGATCAGTGTGAAGACCCTGGGTTCAATCCCTAGTACCACCATCAATCGAAATATCAAGTGTGCCAGAAGAGGTTACTGTGGGAGAAGAGTAGGGCATTGCCATGCCTTTGGTCTCCCCTGGTACTCAGGGCACAGGCTGGCCTTGGCCTGGGTCAGACAGCCTTGCACATGGCCAGCTGCAGCCTCCACAGCATTTATAGTTCTACCTCCTTCTCTTGCTGTCCGTCTTCTTTGCCCTCCCCTCTTTCCCTCACTCCTCCGTCTGAGAGAAAGCTGGGTTGAACCCAGTTTGCCAAGCTGAATGCCCTCTGTCCAGAACTCATTTTTGCATACTGTACTATTTCTCATACTTCACTCCACTGACTTCTCTTCCTTCTTCTTTGAACTTTCTTGGACTCTTCTTCTATCACAAATATTAATTTCCTCCTCCTGAAACAAAACACCCTCCACTGTCCTGTATCTGCTTCAAATCACTACCTAACAGTCTCCTCAAATCACACCTTTTCTTTTCTTTTCCTTCTTTTTTTCGGAAACAGAGTCTCACTGTACAGTCCAGGCTTGCCTTGAACTCACCATCCTCCTGCCTCAGCCTTTGTATTTCTTATTGCAAAAATCACATTATAGAGAAAACTGGAAAATCATAAGTTATGCAATAATATCACAAAAATTCTTGAAGAATAGCCTACTCTAGTCCCTAATCACACACACACACATGCCCATTCACTCATTCAAATTTAAATTCTATACTGACAGGTATATGTGGACAAATATAGACATGCACAGCTTGAGGTAGATTCCAGTTCTGCAGCATGGGCACTCTAGTACAATTAGCCCATCCAGAGCCTGGATTTTGGTTTCTAAGCACTATTTTCAAAGGGATCAAGGATCCCATGGGAAATGTCTGATGCCAAGGCCAATTCCAGAAAAAAAAAAGACTAGAAGAGCCTGGAGCATCTTGTAGTACTGGAAAGAAATTATTCAAGGAGTGACAAGGACATATCAAAAGGACACACATGCTGGACTCTAGAGACTCCCACTGCTTACATGTAGGTTAATTTCAGAGTCAAAATACCTTAAAGTTAAAGAAAAAAAATTAAAATACTTGTCATTTCAAAAAGACACCAGAAAAAACAATCAGTGGGTCTAAGTTGGCACAATTCAAGTAACAAAAAAATGGTAATACTGATTTATAACCCGAAGAAAAAGCAAATATTCCTAAATCCATGCTAATATAAACAAACAGGTAAATAAGAGGATATATAAATAGGAGAAACAACCCTTTATTTATTTATTTTTATTTTGAACAAAAGGAAGAAACCAAAGCAAAACAATTTCACAACCAGTCAATAAGAGAGTACCAATCATCAGCACATTGCATATTTTTATATTCACAGAAATTATTTAGGATAAAAGATACAGACATGAAACATTATCCAAAAACTTTAGCACAAAACTTTTGCTTCAATGAATCAAGAGAAACCAGCTATATGACTATCCTTTTTATTATGATTGCTCTATTGTTTTCAAATAAACATTTCTCATTAAAAATGAAATCTGAAGATGCCCCTGAGAAAACTACTTTTCACTCAAAACTCTTTTTCTTTAACTGTCTTAACTAGTTTTTTATATACATAGATTTTCTTTCAGTTCATCACACAAGTGCAACAATGCGATGGTTACATATGTGTGACTTATTTAGTTTACTGAGAAGTATATTTTCAGCACTCATCCATTTAAGAGTGAAAATGTCTAGTTTATTGTTCTTTATAGCTGAGTAGTATTCCATTATATAGAAATACCACATCTTTTTTTATCCATTTCTCAGTCGAGGGACACTTAGTTTGCTTCCAAGATCTAGTTATCATGAACTGGGCAGCTATGACTATAGGTGCACATATATCACTGTGGTAGGATGCTTTTAATTCTTTCAGGAAGATAGCCAGAAGGGGAATAGCTGGGTCAAATAGGACCTCCAATCCTAGCTTTTTGAGGAATCTCCACACTGACTTCCACAGAGGTTGCACCAGCCTGCATTCCCACCAACAGTGGAGAAGGGTTCCTTTTGCCCACAGCCCCTTCAGCATTTGTTATTGGTTGACTTCTTAATACTAGCCATTCTTTGTGGGGTGAGGTGGAATCTCTGTGTTACTTCCAATTGCATCTCTCTAATGGCCAGTGCTGTTGAACATTTTTTTCACGTATTTATTTGCTATTTGTACTTCTTCATCTGAGATGTGTATGTTCATCTCAGATGCCCATTTTTGAATTGGGTCTTTAAATCTTGGAGGACTGATTTTTTTTAAGTTCTTTATACATTTTCAATATTAATCTTTTATCTGAGGGACAGCTGGCAAACACTTTCTCCCAGATTGTGGGTAGTCTCTTCACACTGTTGGTGGTTTCTCTTGCTGTGCAAAAGCTTTTCAGTAGGATAAGATCCCATTTGTTGATTCTTTGAGATAATTCCTGTACAGTCTGGCTTTTATTCATAAAGTCTTTGTCTACATAATGTCTTCAAGAGTTTTGCCTACTCTATCTTCCAACAGATTTAATGTTTCTGTTTTAATGTTGAGATCTTTAATCCATTCAGATTTTAACTTAGTACATGGTGAAAGATATGGGTCCAATCTTAATCTTCAGCATGTGGAAAGCCATTTTTTCTAACACCATTTATTAAAAAGGCTATCTTTCTTACAGTGAATGTGTTTGGCACCTTTGTCAAAGATAAGGTAGCTTAGTGTGTCTGGAGTTGTTTCTGGCTCTTCTAATCTATTCCATTGATCCTCAGGTCTGGTTTTTTTTTTTTTTTTT
>RJWM01016204.1:0-46009 GCA_004363535.1 Dasyprocta punctata | reverse complement strand
CTTCCACTACTCCATGACTTTCCATGAAAGCTGCCTTTAAAACTCTGATTCACTCTGGCCAACAGTCACCTTTCATTTAGTCCGAGGGAGGCCAGACTCAACCATGAAGGAGTGCACGTTATCAACAGGAATCAAAAATGTCCCATAAGGGGAAGATACCGTAGATAGATGCTACAATGCTGTAAAATAGGTTTTTTTTTAATTTATTTCCTTATAGTGCTGAACAAGAACAAGCAAGCATACTCAGACATGGATCAATAGACACAGTTTCTATTTCCCATTCGGCCTCTGCATGAATCACAGAATGACCTTAAGAAAGTTATTTCGAGCTGGGCATAGTGGCACACGCCTTTAAACCCAGCACTCGGGAGGCTGAGGTAGGCAGAGTGTTGTGAGTTCGAGGCCGGCTTGGGCTACAACAAGAGCACAAAGTCGGCCTGAGCTATGAAGGGTGACCCTGTCTCAAAACACCAGGGCCAGGAGTTTGGCTCAGTGGCTTAAGCGCCTGTCTGGCAGGCATGAGGCTGTGAGTTTGATCCCTGGTGCCACAAAAAAAGTTATTTCACCTCTTCTTCTCCTACCTCCTTTTCTTCCCAGTCACAGGTTAGATTAAATCTGTGTATTTTTTTCCCTGACCAATGCTGAAGGAGATTAGTGTACAGAAGCTGATATACAAAAATATGTCTGCTATATCCAACCATCAAATACAAAGTAGGTAACGTCACCGAAAGCACTGACCCAGTGCTTTTACTACACACAATAAAAAGGAAAAATCTGCTTGGAAAGTCAGACAGGGTTGTGCAGATGCCTACAGCAGCTGGGGAGGCTGAGACAGGAAGATCTCAAGTTTGAGCCTTGTCTGAGAATTTACCCAGTCCCTATCTCAAAATAACAAATGAAGTGTGCTGGGATATAGCTCAGTGTGAAGGCCCTGGGTTCAATACTCAGTACCACCAAAAAAAAAAAAACTGCATAGAGAGATCAACAAAAGCCAGGTGCTACCATAGACTCCCTTTATGATACTAAATTTCAAATTTAAAAATATGGTATTAACAAATTAAAAGGATATGCAAGTTTCAAGAATATATTTTTTAAAAGAAAACAAAATTTCAACCTATTTAGGGCCCTATGATCTTTCAGAACTGTTTAGTCCTCATCTGAAAGCCCTCTCATTCCCTCAAAAAGATGTCACTAGATCCTTGATGTTTTTAGGAAACTGTCCTACATATCTGTAGACAGATATACAGGTAGATATGTACATTCGGTACACTGGACTTTTATTTTTCTTCTGATGTTGGGAATGCAATGCAGGGTCTTGAACATGCTAGGCAAGTATCTTACCAGTGACTTACACCTGTATACCTTGCATGGTACTTACTGGTGTCTCCTCTTCACTTAGTGAAACTTTCCCATGATTCAACAGTCTGAGTATCACAGAAAAGTGCTTGCCTAGTATGCCTGAGGCTCTAGGTTGCATCCCCAGTACCAGGAAAAAAATAACTACGTAACACCTACCATCTAGCATATTGCCTGGCGCAGTGTGGCTGTCCAGTGTGTGTGTGTTTACACATGTGTGTGTCCATGTATGCGTGTGTGCTAAATGAATGAAACAAATTTCCAAAGTCTTATACTACTACTAGGAAGTACAATTATTAATATTAATCATTGAAAATCATAATTGTGATGAGTAATTTTCATTTTGAGAGAACTATGCAAATGAATGTGACTTAAAGAGAAAAACGATGATTTCTCACCAACACTAAATTCACAAAGATGGTGCCCAGAGCATTGCCTTGCATGCACAATGTCCTGAGTTCAAGCCCCTGGACTTCAAAAAAGAAACTCAAGAATGTTCCAATCTTCTTCCATCAAAAATAGTCTTTCAAGGCCAGGTGTGGTGGCGCACTCCTGTAATCCCAGCACTCAGGAGGCTGAGGCAGGAGAATCATTGCAACTTTGAGACCAGCCTGGGCTACAAAGTGAGCTCAAGGCCAGCCTGAACTGCATAGTGAGACCCTGTCTCAAAAAGACCAAAAAAAAAAAAAAAAAAGGTTTCTCGTTTTTTGTGTGTTTTGCTTCTTATTTTGAATTTTACAATTTATCTAATCTATTGAAGAAAACAAATATCCTTTTAACTGAATCTATACAATAAAGAAAAGGGAGGGGGAAAAAACAGATCATGTAAAGAAACTACTTTTAAAGATTCTATAAATGCAAAATAAAAAACAGCCCATAGATGAAAATAAAAATATAGCCAATAAAAGTAGTTAGCATGACATGAACAGCATCTAGCCAACTGAGAAGCTGCACTCAATGAAAAATTTCATTAAAGTAACATTTTACATGCTGGGTGTGGTGCAACACTCCTATAATCCCAGCACTCTGGAAGCTGAGGCAGGAGGTTTGCTGCAAGTTTGAGACCAGCCTGGGCTACAGCCTGAACTGCATAGTGAGACCCTGTCTCAAAAAGACCAAAAAAAAAAAGGTAATGTTTTACAGATAGCCTCTTTATTAAATAACAATATGGGATTTTAAAATTACTTTTTTTGTTGTTGTTGTTGCACCGGGGATTGAACTCACAACCTCGCGCCTGCCACACAGGCACTTAAGTCACTGAGCCAAACTCCTGGCCCTAGTTTTTTGAGGCAGGGTCACACTGTGTAGCTCAGGCCGGTCTTGCGCTCCCGTTGCAGCCCAAGCCGGACTCGAACTCACAACGCTCCTCCTACCTCAGCCTCCCAAGTGCTGGAATTAAAGGTAAAATTACATTTAAAACTGTCAGTTATTCAAATATTTACCAGCACTGGCAAAAAAAAAAAAAAAAAAAAAAAAAAAAAAAAAAAAAAAAAAAAAAAAAGCTGTGTTTTTTCCCTATTCTAACACTATTTCACTTAGTAATTAAAAGTAGTATACAGGAAACAAATGCGTACTTAAGGCAAGGCCTGGGGACCCATCAGCCTGTAAGAAAGGATAAACTCATTATACTACTTGACCTTTACCACCATAAACTGACTCTTCAGCTGTGCTTCAGCTGTAGGAGACCATCACAAATGCTAACAAAGAGAGGTATCAGTTGGACTACGGGGTGCCTTTGGCCTTCTGGACTTCACTGCTTCCTTGTCACAGCCCATGCTGATTGGACCATGAAACCAAATGAAAGCATCCCTATTATTCTATTATCTGTTCATTTTCTAATAGTGCACAGAGGATTTGCTTGCATTAGCAAACAGGAGCTCAACTTCACAAAATAATGGTACCCAGTTTGACCTCCGCAAGATAAAAATTAGATTATTACATGCGCACGTAATTATATGCACATGTATACTCACATACACACATATACATATACACATATATACATATGAGCAGTCAGAGGTCACCTTTGTAAAGTAATGGAATGACTTAGGTCTCCAACATCAATCTTTAAAAAAGACGGAGAACAATCTTGTTCCTTACATGCCATGAGGTCAGGAAGCAGGAAATAAAATATGGCTTAGCTAACAAGGCGCAAAAGGGGTTAGTCTGCCTGGAGGAACCCAGAGCACTGAGAACAGCAGATATTTGGGAGCAATGAGCACAGCATCCCTTTCTTGAGATGACTTGGAACAGACACCCCTGAACAGCTCCCTTTATCACCCTGTGAGGAAACAGTAAACCTACGCGTCTATCCAAGGCATCTCACCGAGGCCACGGGCCGGGCAGGATTCCCCGGCAGCAGGCGGGTGGCAAGGGGAAGGCCCTGATTGGCAGGCGACCTGCCACCTGGAGGCCGGCCGCGGGCGCGCTCACCTGTGAACACGTTCTGGAAGCCGTCCGCTGTCGCCGGCGCCCCAGACGCCTTGGCGGCCAGCGCGGGGGTCACCCCACCGCCGTCCGCGGCCGCCCCGCGCCCCAGCAGGTGAGCCGAGCCTCCCGCCCGGGGCGCACGGGCGCCCAGCTCTTCGGTCCAGTCGGCGGAGCGGCTGAGGCCAGCGGTGAGGCCCCCGTCCGCCCGCTGCTTCTTGGCCGGGGCGGCCGCGGAGGCCAGCGCGGGTTTGGGCCCCCGGCTCAGGGAGGACTCCAGTCGCCTCTTGATCCTGGGGCTCTGGCTGGGGGACTGAGACGGGGAGTGGTTGGGCGAGCTGAGCTGCCGGGTGGTGGTCTTGATGTAGCAGGGTGTGATGAGCGGGTAGGGTTTGAAGCAGCGCGGGCTGGGCGCGGGGCTGCCGGGCAGGGAGGCGGCCGCTGCGGGGACCCCGGGTTCTCGCGTCCGCTCCTCCTCAGGCTCTTGCGCCAGCCCCTGCGGGGCCTCTCCCACCGCGGCCGGGGCCCACTCCTCTCCCGGAGAGCCCCGGGGGGCATCCTCAAACGCGTCCTCCTCGACCTCCTCATCCGTGTCCCGGGCTGCGTCTGCGCCCTCCCCCGGCCCGGCCTCGGGGAACGGGAAGGCAGTGCACGAGGGCGAGTCTGCGACCGGGGACTGGGCCGCGGGGACGCCGGGCGCCTCGGAGGCCCGGCGGCTGCGGGGGGAAGGGGGCTGCGCCGGCACCGGGGGCTGGGCGGCCAGGCGCTCCGGCGGGGCGGAGAGCGCGGACGGCGCCTGCTCCGCGCACGGACCTCCCGGGGCCTCGGCAGCCTCGCCGCTCGGTCCCTGCAGAAACCGGTCCAGGCCCAGGAAGGCCCCGGGCGGAGCGAAAGCGGCGGTGGGGGTCGCTGCAGGCTCCGGGCCGTCCTGGAGCTGCTGCAGCTGCTGCAGGCGGATCGCCTGCTGGATGTCTGAGAGCAAATCCTCTTGCTCCGTAGCCGAGTGGAAGCTGTAGATGTCCGTGTCCGAGCCCGAACTGGTCCTTTGTCCATCCTGCGCCCCTGCGGCGGTTTCCAAGTCCTCAGCGACCGGCCGGACCCCTGCCCCTGCCTCGGGAGGCCCAGGTCCACCTGGCCGCGTCACCTCAAAGGGGTCCGCACACTCGGTATCCGACAGGCCCGTCTCGTCCGCCGAGAGGCTGAGGTCCGGGGTCTTGGTGCGCAGGGAGTGAGCGCTGTCCAGCTCCCCGGTCTGCAGGGCCTGGGAGTCGAGCACATCCTCGCGGGAGCCGCCGGCGCCCTTCCCCTTGGACAGGTTCTTCCTGATCCGCAGGTTGGAAAACACCGAGGCTCGGGCGTCCGACTTGCTCTTCTTCTTCCCGGACTCCCCGCCGCCGCCCCCTCCCCCTTTGCCGTGCTTGCCCAGCGCCTTCTTGCTCGCGCTGCCCTTCTTGGTGGCTTCCACATCCCTGGGCCCCACCGCATCCTCGGCGCAGCCGCCGCCGCCTTCGTGCGCGGCATCACCTGCGCTCCTCTTCAGCTTCCCATCCTGGTTCCCCATAGTGCAATCCCGCCGCCGCGCCGCCGCGCCCCGGGGACTCAGGCCATCGCGGGCCTCCTCGGCCCCCGGCCCGGCCCAGGGCGGTCTCGCGGGCGAATCAGGCAGCTGGACGAGCCGCTGGGAGGCGAGGCCGAGGAGCGCCCGGCTGGCCCAGCTCGCATCTGCCGCTGCTTTGCATAATGCGCGGCGGCTCCCGCGCCCGCCGTCCCTGCGGCTGCGGCTGCGGCCCGGAGCCGGCGGGGCGCGAACATGCTCAGTGCAGCGCGCCGCGCCCGCCAATGGCTGCGCCCGACGCAGCCCGGGCCTGGCCCCGCGCCCGCCGCCCCCACGGCCCCCGAGCAGCTCTGCGCTGAACTCCGGCGCGAAACACGTTTCCTCTATCTCGGGGACTTGAATCTCCACCGTGCAAATCGAATGCATGGACCACCCCGCTCGAGGAGAGCGCGTCCGTTGGGAGATGCACCCGCAACTTCAAAGCTCCGGGACCTGCAAAGACAAAAGTTTAACCGATAAGGAGAAAATTTCAGACAAGGGTGGGAGGGGGAACCGAAGCCCAGCTCCAGTTCAGAAATGCCATAGTACACAATATCACAGCCGTTTACACACACACACACACACACACACACCCATCTGCCTGCTTCTTCGGGGTCCCTTAATAAATATTTGTTGAATGAGTGGACTGTTCTGTTTCTTGAATAATTGATAGTCTCCTGGAGCACTCCGACATGCTCCAGCATATGGCTTGGGGAAGGTTTCTAGTAAGGCGCTGCGCTGGGTTTCTCAGACCCTGCTTCCCGGGGAAAGACCTTGCTGTCATTTCCAAAGCTGGCTGATCAAACTTTTTTTTTTTTTTTTTGACAGAAAAAAGGAGAGGTAAGGGAAGCAGAAAATGCTGAGATTAGGGTTGATTAAAATGCTAATCTCCAAAATTCTATGTGTTTACCATATAAATTAAACACCATTTGTATTCAAAAAGGGTTTGGTGCTTAAACTATAACTCCCAGGAGGTCAAACTCATCAATATTAAACATGTCACAGTTGTGGCCCGGTATAAAAAGGAAAAAAGACCAAAAGGAAACACCCTCTGCACAAAGACAGAATCCGATATTATGCTATTAACCACATTTTCCCAAGCAAGTCCTTCCAGGTACAGTTTGTCTTTTACCAGGGCTTCCTAACATTCTTGCCTTAGTATCAATACAAACACTTTTCCTTGTAAATTTTGTTATTATTTTAACTATTGTATTTAGTTATCTATATTTTTTAAGTATTTTTAAAAGTTTCGCTATCGAAAAAAGCTCCCATCAGTAAGCTAACATTGACATTAACCAAAACACCTTACAAGCATTGGTTAGAAGTTCATGTCAATTGCTTTGAAAACAAGGAATAACTTGGATTAAAGTGGTATTTTTAAAGCAAATCCAGAGGAGGGAAAAATGCTACATATTATATACTGCACTTTAAATGTGGCAAGCAAAAGTGCAGTCTTCCTTTGCCAACTATCAGCCAACATTTAAAAACCTCTCTCTTAAAACACCTTTATGAAAAGAAAAAGTTGATCCTATAAGTCTGAGGGATAGGGATATGTAGCAATTATTACTAGCTTATTTTAACCTATGATTTTAAGAATAAATGCAACCTCAGGGGAGGTAGCCAGTTATCCTTAGGTGACCCTTTTAAGTAAAGGATTTGGAGAAATCAACTTTAATAACTTTGCCAGGGTAATAACCCAGTCTCCTAGTGATTCCGGAGTGCTTGAAAAGCCTTTGTTTCACCTCTTTCACTACATTGCTCTCTTGTTTCTTCTACAATCCAGGCTTCCCAGAGGGCACAATTTGCCTGTGGGTGTTAGAATTTTCTGCTTCTTGGGATGCTGAGATACTTCGAATCTTGATTCTTGCTCTTCCTTTAACGAAACAACTTTGATTCTGAACTATTTATTTCCTTACTATTTTCCTATTTTCAGTGACATATTGTAGAAGTTCAGAAGACATCAGGGAAGATGGGGGGGTGATGTTGGTTTTTCACATCCATTGAATTTGAAACCACAGGTGGGAGTTGTGCCAGTGGGTCACAGCTGACAAAGCCCAAGTACACGGAGAGGCTCACTTGAAACCCACAAGTGTTTGGGCATCAAATTCAGGTAGGCATGTCCAACCTAGTAATAATTAACACACAAGCTCAGTTAAGAAGGCCAAGAGATTTGTCCATGTTCTTGTAGCAATAGAAAGCAATATTTGAGCCCACAAACTCAGGTTTCAAATTCCTGTAACAGCTCCATATCATTTAGTCTTAAGAGGAGAGATACTGATGTTATAAAGGCAAACTTCTAAGATTTGCCAAAGCATTGCTTGGTATTTAGTTGATATTTAGTAATCTCAAAGGTGCCTGGAACGTGGCTGTTATGGTTTGTGTCTAGATGTGCCCCCCAAAGTCTCACATGGTCATAGGATTTTTTCAGAGGTGGCTGAATCCAGAGTGTGTGATTGATTCATGGTGCAATGGTGGGATTAAGTGTGCTGGAATTAAGGGTGGTGATTGCTGGATCAGTTCACTGAGGGGAATGGCACAACCCTAATCCCTGGTAGACTGGATACACTATAAGGGACAGAAAGAGGCTTGTCCCCCCATCTCCTAATGCTTTTTCTGTCTTTCACTGCCATGAACTGTTGCCCCTCTGCAGTGTGCCACTCTGCCTTGGAGTCAGTCAATTATGGAATGAAACCTCTACAAACTGTGAACTAAATAAACCCTTCCTCCCTTAACTTTGGAGGTCAGGTATTTTGTCTCAGCAACAAGAAAAGTAACTCAGACGATGACCTAAGCTTAAGTCCATTTGATCAAGGAAGGGGAACAGGGCTTGTGATGTAGCTCAGTGGTAGAGCACATGCTTGGGTTTTGATTCTCAGCAGTGTACCCACCCACACATATGCACACATACATCATATCTGGGGTTGGAAAAATACATGTAACAGAAAATTAAAGATCTCACTGTGTACCCAGCCATATCCTACATGTCAGGATATAGAAGAGAAGTGGGCAAATGTGACCAATCCCTATGTTCAAGGATCTAACTCATTGGGATTGTCAGTAAAAGTCTTCACTATTAGCATCCCAAGAAGTTCACAAAAACTCTACATAAAATAAAATGCAGTGCTACCCATTTTCCAAAAGAGGAAACTGCGTTCGGACTTTAAACATAAAATTAGTGGGGTGCGAGTATTGCTTAGTGATAGTGTGTGTGCTTGGCATACACAAGGCCCTGAGTTGAACCCCCAGAGCTGCCCTTAAATAAATACATAAATAGAAATAAAAGATAAAGTTAGTAAGTGTAGGTTGGTAAACTTTAGACAAGTTTTGAACTCTTTCATAATATGTATGCTACAAAGCTGAGACAATGTACTAATCTCTGTAACTTACTCTAAAATGCATGAAAAATAAAAATGCTTTAATAGCTGCATGGAGAAATATATGATAAAGCAAACCTAATAAAATGTTAACTGTATAATTACATGATAGACATATGGGAAGTTCAACTTTTCTGTACGTTTGAAATTTTTCATACTAAATGTTGGAAAAGATAGCAGGTTTCAAGAACGTGTGAATTTCTTACCCTTTTTGTAATTAAAATCATATAATGATTGGCATTCAATGAACACTAAATAGGGCCTGGGAGTTTAGCTCAGTAGTACAGCACTTGTCTAGCATGTGCAAGGCCTTGGGTTGGACCCCCAGTCTCCCAAAAGCCATAAATATAATGAAATGTCTTTGATAATTGGTTTTTTGAGGACTTTGATTATTTTTCTGCTTGCTTGGCATAACTGGAATGTTTGAGAATCAATAATAAAACAAGGCTGTATTTTAATTATCCCAGTCATCTTTTTCTTCAGCAAAATGATCTTCCCTTAAAAAAGACAACTTTTCTGTCCTGGTATCAACTGACAAACCGTTGCCTACATAATCTTCCTCTAAGTCCTGATAGCTGTCTTAGACAGCAGACCCTGAGCCCACTTCCCAGGGAACACCCTGCCCCTACACACCAGAAACTCAGCCTCTCTTCTTTTGCATATCAATTCCTCCTGTGTTTTTTAATAAAATCACCACAGTTACTTCGGTTGTTCAAACGGAGTTGTTGGGGACTCCTTCTCCTCCCTCAGAGCCCAGGATTCACCACTGTGGGAGACTTCTCTGTCCTTCCTCCTATTGTCTCTGTAACCCATTCGTGTCTTCCACCCCAGTGGTCACATCCGCTGCCTCCCTCCCACCTCCGACTCCCATCTGTTCTCCCCCATTATCATCAATACTTCTCAACTAGGGTGGTGATCGTGCTCTCCGGGGGAGACTGGCATTGTCTGGAAACATTTTTGGTGTTGGAATGGGGGAGGGAGACGCTGCTGAACATAGCCCACAGGACAGCACCTCCCACCCCAATGAAGCGTGGTCCAGCACAAAAGGACAGAAGGCTGGAGTTGAAACACCTGTTTCATGATGAAGCCCCTCCTGGCTGAGAGTCAATAACTGCTTACTGAATGACTAAAAGAATGAAGAAATCAAAATTGTACCTCCCAAGTAACCAAATTAATCAGAAACTTGAAGGCAGAATCTAACAGGACACAAGAATTCAACCAACTGTATCTCCAGGGCCGAATATCGTAAATAAAGAATTAACTCTTTTCTAAGAAATCTGGAGTTCTATGAAACTATACAAACTATATAAATATTCCAAGGCCTTAAACACTTCACAACATTATAAAAAGTGCTTGCTCTTACCACATATTTTCATAATTTAAAGACTGCATTCCTAGAGCGCTTGAGTTTTCTGTTCGTTGTTTTGCTGGAACTTGAACTCTGGCACGCTAACACTGGCTTCGCACCCCATCCCCCTTCCCCAGCTCCTTCTTTTCTTTTTCCTTCAATACTGGGGATTGAACTCCTGAGCTAAGTCCGCTGTCCTTCTTATTTTGTTTTATTTTATTTTATTTTTTTAATTTTTTTTTTTTTGCAGCACCAGGGATCGAACTCACAGCTTCACGCCTGCTAGACAGGTGCTTACGCCACTGAGCCAAACTCCTGGCCCTAGCTTTTTGAGGCAGGGTCGCACTATGTAGCTCAGGTCGGCCTTGCGCTCGAGTTGTAGCCCAAGCGGGCCTTGAACTCCCAACGCTCCTCCTACCTCAGCCTCTCGAGTGCTGGGATTAAAGGCGTGCGCCACCACACCCGGCTTTATTTTTTTAATTTTGAGACAGAGCTTCACTAAATTATTAACTTGCCCAGGCTGTGCTCAAACTTGTCACCTTTCTGCCTCAGCTTTCCTGAGTGCTGGGATTATAGGCATGTGCCACCATGCCTGACTCCCAAGGGTCCGCTAACAGAAGTTCTTAACAAATAGTTAAGTAGCTTTTGGTTTTTACCGTCATAATTCATTCTATCATTAGTGTTGCATTTGGAAATAAAATATTTACAAAACAGGAAAAAATCAAATATTACTTTCTCAAGGAAGAGAGAGTATACCAAAAATTTGTTTTTCTATTAGAAGAGTTAAAGTAAAGCTAAAGAATACTAGGTCACAAAAGTCCCTTCCTGTGGCAAGTGGAACATTATCTCCTAACCTCTAGGAAATCCATCAGCTTCCTCTAAAAACTTCCCTGTTAGGTAAGAATGTGTGTGCTCTCGTATGGATTTTAAATGTTAAAGGTGTAACCCAAGGCCACGATGTTACTGGCAGGCCTAGTGGAAAGGTTTTAGGTTATAAAGTGTATAACCTCAAAGGGAATTTTGGGATCTCAATCCCTTCCTCTTTCTTTTTCATATCTGGACTATGACACGAAGCATTTCACCATGTGCTCCAACCATGATATTCTGCCTCACTAAAGGCTGAAAAGCAACATGAAAGTGAGTTACTGAAAACCAACCCACTATGGATAAAAATCTCCAAAACTGTGAGCCAAAGCAAACCTTTCCTCTATTTTATTGTATTAATATTTTAAAATATTAACTTAATTTTATGTTACATTATTTGGCACTGGGGATTGAACTCACAACCTTGCACCTGCCAGACAGACACTTAAGCCATTAAGCCAAACTCCCAGTGTTATGTTATTTGTTTTTTTGTTTGTTTGTTTGTTTTTTGCGGCACCGGGGATTGAACTCACAACCTCACACCTGTCAGACAGGCCCTTAAGTCACTGAGCCAAACTCCCGGCCCTGGTTTTTTGAGGCAGGGTCGCACTGTGTAGCTCAGGCCGGCCTTGCGCTCGTGTTGTAGCCCAAGCGGGCCTTGAACTCACAACGCTCCTCCTACCTCAGCCTCCCGAGTGCTGGGATTAAAGGCGTGCGCCACCACGCCCAGCTATGCTATTTGGCTTTGAGACAAGTTTCACTGTGTAATCCAAGCTGACCTTGAACTCAGTATGTAGCCTAGGGTGGCCTCTAACTCAGGGCAATCTTCCTGCCTCAGCCTCCAGAGTCCTGGGATTATAAAAGTGGGCCATGATGCCTATACCCTTTCCTCTTTTTAAATTGATTGTTTCCTGTGTTTTGTTACAGTAACAAAAGGGTAACTAATACAGCATGCTTTAACTTTCAATACTTTTTTAAAAATTTTCTACTGAGAGAGGAAAAAAATAAAGCACTTATTTTGTTCTTCTATGACATAGAAATTCCAATAAACCTAGAGTTCTAGTACTGAATCTCTAGACATGCCCTTTTAAAGTGAAGCCAAATTCTTTTAACCAGAAACAATCTTGTTCTCTTGAGTTGTTGAAGCCATCCAGAACTATGTATGGAAAGCCCACTGAAAGGAACTCAGTTCATAATGTACCTTGTTCAGGGGCAATGAGCAACAAAAAATCGTGTTAAAAAGAGAAGCAAAAAAAAATTTTGAGGAAGACAATACTCGACTTTAGAACAGCACACTACAAGGGAAATATAATATGAGCCTCATGAATAGTGCTACAGTAGCTACATTAGAAAGGTAAAAAGAAAAAATAATTATAATAAAATAATTTTATTTAGTAGGGTACAGTGATGAAAACCTGTATTACCAGATACTCAGGAGGCTGAGGCAGGAGGCAAACCTGAGACCAGAAATTTGGGGCCAAGTTGAACAACATAAGCAGACCTGTTTGTCCGTGTGTGTGTGTGTGTGTGTGTGTGTGTGTGTGTGTGTGTATATGTCCGTCTGTCTGTGTGTCTGTGTCTGTCTATCTGTGCGTAATTTAGTCCAATATAGGCAAAATATTTCAACTGGAAAAATCATTCCAAGTTATTGATGAGATAGTCTACATGCTTTTTTTGACACTAAGTCTTCTAGATCTGTGAATATTTGTATACTAAGAGCAACATTTCAATTCAGATGAGCCATACTTCAATTGCTCTGTGGCCACATGTGACTGATGGCTGCTGTCAGGGACACTGGGACCTTAACCTTAGATTTGTCACAGCTCTTTGAACAACTTTTGGAAGAAGTAATGACAGACACAAACAGCTTTAAACCTGTATTATATATTTTGATGAATTTGAAATATATGTGCACATATTATAGCACTCTGTTTTTTTATATGCATGAACAAATGTTTTATTTTACATTTCATCAGTGCATATTAGTTATGCAGAGTAGTGGGTTGGTTTGGGCATGTTTGTACATGCATGTGACACTTGGATTATTTTCACACATGCACACACACCCATTACCTTCCTTTCCCCACCTCGGTCTCCTTGCTCTTCTCTAATAGTCTTTACTTGTACTTTTCTTTCATCCCTCTCTTTTTTTCCTCTAATTTTTTTCAGATTTCACATATGAGAGAATGCATGAGATTCTTTAACTCTGGCTTATTTCACTTAGCATGATGGTGTATAATTACATCTATTTTCCTGCAAATGAAATAATTTCATTCTTCCAGATGAATAGATAAAGAAAATGTGGTATACACAATGGAGTGCAATTTCATACTTAATACAGTGGAGAAAATTTACAATCTTTCTTTTTTACCATCCAGTTTAATATAGATTGAATAAGAGTGAGTCTTTGCACTACATAAAGCTTGCTACCACTAAAATAGCATTCACAGAACAGGAGGAACATTGAAAGGGAAAGAGGAAAAATGATTCTAATGTAAATATGGACAGAAGAGGGAAAGTTACACTCCAGAGAACACCTTGGCGTTGGTAATCCTTTCTCTACTTCAGTTACTAAAATATTAATTTTCTTATTAATTGGCAAAAATTAAGTCGAATACATGGATTTTCACTGAGCCAACAACAGCACCAAGAATAAGATACACACACATGCACTTTTCAAGACAGGTTTTTTTTGTTTCATTTTGTTTTGGGTTTTTTGTACCAGAAATTAAACTGAGGACCTTCCAACTTGCCAGGGAGACATTGTGCCACTGAGCTATATCCCCGGCCCTGTTCATGTAGATTCTTAAAGCATGATGATGATCTCAAAATTGATCTGAATCACTCTGTGTTTGTGGGTGTGGATGTCACAAAAAGAGAGAAAGAAAGAAAGAAAGAAAGAAAGAAAAAAAAAAGCTTTTTCCTTGATTTCCAAACTTTAGTACTTTCTCTTAGCCTATAAAAGCCAATCTGGTTAATTATCATCATACTGAAAAAGGGTAGGAAAAAGTGGAGAGAAAACAAATGTTTTCCTTTAGGGTCGATCACTTGCATGTACATTATAAAACACATACCTTAATCCTTTGCATGTCCACAAAGAAATTAAGAGGAACTTGTTCTGATCAGAAACAAATCCCAAAGGAGGCTTGAAACTCACATCTGTCGTAGCAGATCTATCCCGGGAATTGCACTTGGGCCATTTAGACCTCCCTCCAGAGGAAATACCGATCTCTTTGCAACACAAAATAGTAGCTTTGCATCAGCTTTATACTCCTCAAAAAAGCAGAAAAGGACTAGTGGGAGATTTGTTTCCACTTACCTATGCTGGAGCTTCAGCTAAGTAAAGGCAATCTCAGCGTGAACCCTGGCGAAGAGGAAAATATAACCGTCCATAATATGGCTCGTGTTTCTCATAATAGTATAGAAACGGCTGTCGTTAGAGTTACAGGGAAAAGAGAATGCATTATTCGATTACTAGACATTAATTTCTCAGTACCTACAACACTGTAAATCCTTCCTGCCTCTCTTATCTGCAGGATTAAGAAAAAACCGATTTGGAAGTCTGCCTTCGCCACTCAGGACCCAGCATTAAAGATCGCTGGAGCTCGTTAGTGCCTGAGTGCTTCTCTAGTCCTCTAATGCTTCCTGGCCAAGCAGACTTGTTCTAGCTATTTCTTCCTCTGCCCCACTAAAGTTCCTGGCACTTCGTTCAAGGATGATGTAAATACAAGGTTTGAAAACGACAATAAAAATGAGTGGGAGAGCCGGGCATGGTGGCGCACGCCTTCAATCCCAGCACTCGGGAGGCTGAGGTAGGTGGAGGGTTGTGAGTTCAAGGCCAGCTTGGGCTGCAACGCGAGCACAAAGCTGGCCTGAACTACATAGTGCGACCCTGCCTCAAAAAAAAAAAAACTAGAAATGGGAGTTTGGCTCGGTTGCTTAAGTGCCTGTCTGGCAGGTGCGAGGTTGAGAGTTCAATCCCTGGTGCCACAAAATAAATAAATAAGTAAATGAAAATTAAAAAAAAAAAAAAAAAAAGGAGTGCTTGGATTTTAGGTTGTTTCTTTCAATATTTAAAATGTGCCTTCTTGGACTGGGGTTAATAGCTCAGTGGTGCTTGCTTAATATGCATGAGGACCTGGGTTAGATTCCCAGCATCACAACTAAAATAAAACGCATCTTTCTTAGAAGGTCTGGAGTTGCTGATCTGGGGGTACTTGGGGAGAAAGGCCCAGAGCATACTAACTTTCTTCATGGGGCAATAGGGAACTCAAGCAATGATGGGTGAAAGGGCTTCCATCCAAATCAGTCTCAGCTGCAGTGACTGAAGTGGCCAGAACACTCCTTGAACCCTTAATACCTGAAAGTGTGCAAGTCTTCAAAAATTGTTATTGTGACCCCCACAAAATGGCAATTTCCTTCAATATTTAAAGCTTTTGAAATAGGGTTAGTAGAGGCATTGCTTAAAACCTGATCCTTTTTTTTTTTTTAACTCCTGATTTGGTTCATAACTCATTGAGGTTTTTTTCGTTTGTTGCAGTAGTGGGGATTAAACTCCAGAGATTAAGTTTTTGTTCCAAAAATCACCTAGGCAATTAACAACATGATCAAAATTTAAACCCACTTTGTCTGAGGCCAATCCTTCCCACACTCTAAAAACTGAGCCTCTTTTTAATGATGGTAGTGGTGGTGGTGGTGGTGATGGCGGTGGTGGTGGTTTGTTTTGTTTTTGAGACAATGTCTCCCTAGATTGCCCAGATCGGGCTCAAACTTTTGATCCTCCTGCCTCAGCCTCCTGGAGTGCTGAGATTAAAACCATGTGTCACCAGGCCTAGCTCTCTGAGATCCTTTAAGGTCTAAGCACGAGGCTAGCAGGCATTTATATAGTGTGATCACAACAGACTTCCTCCCTTTTGGCAGCTTGGAGTATAGATGGAAGAAGGCCATCAGAGTCAATGGACAAGTCAATAAATAAATACATAATTATAAATTAAGATCAAGGATTTGGAGGCTAAGAACAGAAGTTTTAAGAGGAAATAATCTTGCCTGCACTTGTTTTGTTTTGTTTTTTGTTTTTTGGGGGTTTTTTGGTATTGTGAATTGGGCCCAAATTCTGCACATTCACCAGTGTTCTCTAACCACTGAGCTACATCCCAGCCTGGGGAGGGTCTGTTCTCAAGGGCTGGTCCAGGAAGACCTCTCTGAAGACCATATCTTCATGACAAGAAACAAAGCTGAAGCGGACTCAAGTAAGCAAGATACGTGAGAGAAAAAAAAATAGTTGAGCGGAAGAAAAATTGTGAATCAAGGTTAGGAAGTCAAGTAGTTTATTGATAAGAGCAAACGATAAGGTAGTACTATGCCTCAGAATCTATTACCCTACTTTCACAGCATTTAGATTCTAGGAAGTCCCTTAATATTTTATATTTCCATTTGTCACCTATTTTCAATATAACAGAATAGGATATTAATTATTTAATGTCTTTTAAGAACTATCTGAGCCTTGCAATTATTGATGCAGCTCGGGTATGAGCCAAGCCATGGTATGGAACAGGGGAACCAGGATGAACAGAACCTCCATCAGACTAAAGAGATGGCTCCTCTTCTCTTAGCTTTTATCCATCCCTCAGATTCTGATGGTGCCCAGTGTACATCTTTATTCTGTTTCCCAAATTCACAGGAAAAGCCCACTTCCAGGGGCTGGGGATGTAACTCAGAGATACAGTGCTTGCCTGGCATATGTGTGAGGACCCAGGCTAGAGCCCCAACACCACACATAACAAAAAATTTCATTTGGATGATCTGCTACTTCTTCCTTCATCATTCTACATAATAAATTAGGATTTCCCCCTCCTGATTCTTTTCTTGATATAAACCCATGGTCCCTCCAGTCCTAGGCAAACACTCTATCACTGAGTTGCATCCTAGTCCCCAGTGACCAATTTTAATGATACTTTTTCAAAATAGCTTATTAGAGTGTAGGCAGAGTTGCTCTTGGAGGAAGTGGGGTCTAATTTCCACCATGTTGTTAAGTGTCTGGGTGAGTTTGGACCGAAAAGTTAATTTCTGTAAAGTTCAATTCCCCCGCCTATTTTACAAGTGTAATATTAACTACTTTATAAGGTCATTGAAAACATTTAATTAGACAATGTATGCAAATGTTCTAGCACATATTAGATGCTTAATAAGCTAGACAAAGGAAGTCGGGGCCAGTTATGTAACTCAAATATCAATAGCCAAGGCACCGTTAAAACACAAAAGGCAGAATTGCTAATTCACCAACACTGAGGGACCTGCCAGGCATAAGAAGTTGCATACTCTCAACTTTTTTGGGAAGTGTACTGAGTTGTTGTCCTGCCAACAAAGGTCCTGTACTTCGGGCACTCCAGATGAGTGCCAAATAAGTGCCTTTCTGATTGGTCTAGAGTTCTCCTGCCGCTAAATGTTGGATTTCATCTACTCCGACCTCAGAGATGTGGGCTCGGAGAGACTGAGCCCTGAGTGAGTATACCCAGGATTTCTTACCAAAAGATTTAGGCTGAACTCAGCATTTGCTCACTTTGGGGAAGGAATTCATACTCAAGAATTTCCAAATGCAACAAAGGGCCAACATGAAACCATCCCAGGTACCCCAGATCTGACTACATTTGGCAGGCTCCTCAAAATATATGTTCTGGCATGATCCAGTAGGCCAAGTGAATGATTTAGTAAGTTAATAAACAAAATGTGGTATATCCTTACCATGAAATACTATATATTGATAAAAAAGGAAGTACTGATGCATGCTTTAACATGCATAAATTCAAAGACTTTGTGCTAAGGGAAAAGAAGTAGAAAATGAGTTCATGATCTTTCATAATTCTATTTCTATAAAATGCCCAGGTAAGGCAAATTTATATAGCCAGAAAGTAGACTGGAAGTTGCCTGGGGCTAGAGTTAGGAACTGGGAAATGACTATAAATGAGCATGAATTTCTCATGAACAGAAGGTGTCAAAATACTTTAAATGAGCCTGCAGTGATTGTCATGTAACTCCATAAACTTGCAAAAATAATTAAAGCAGATGATAGGCTGGGAGTATAGCTCAGTTGTAGAGAATTTGCCTAGTGTGTGTGAAATACTGGGTTCATTCACAACACCCATGCAGGTACACACACACACACACACACACACACACACTCACACATGGGTGAGTTTGCAATTTGTAAATACTGCCTCTACAAAACCATTACTTTAAAAGTGTTACTTAAAAAAGAAGTGTCTTTACCTTGGGTCTTAACTTGGGGGCAGTGATCTCCTGATGAGAAATGGTCCAAATCCCATTGCTCCACAGCTATGACTTGGATACCCAAATTCAACCCATCTCTCAGGTCCAAAAGGAAGCACTCAGAGATGAACCTCCCATGAATGTGAAGACTGGAATTTCTCAGGAACATTCTTGTTTCTCTAGATGGCTAAGAAAGGACAGCGCCTCCAGCTGGAATCCAACTGTCATGTTTTATTGACAAAAACTGGTCAGCTTGGGGATGTTATGAATTTCATATCCCCAACCTTCGGAAGCATTAATATTTGTTTACTTTATAGTACTACGACTCCAACCAAGGGCAAAGCCCTGTACCATTGAGCTACGCTTCCAACTCAAGAATTGAACTAAAGGAAAGAGAGTTTTCAAAATTATGGTTCAAAGTGAACCAAAAAGATATTAACTGCCAGTGAGAGACACAGAGACTGTCAGAATTCTCAGTTCCCAGGAAGAAGAGAACTTTCATCTTTTTGTTTGTTTATTTGCTTTTGCAGTGCTGGTGAGCAAACTGCGGGCCTCTCAGATTCTAGGTGAGCTTCCACACTGAGTGGCATTCCAGGCCCGAAGAAACTTTTCTTAGTTATTTACATCTTCTTTATTGGTCCGAAAGATAAATTGGACAAAAATGGCTGTATGCAAACCCAAATTTAAACCTAAGTTTTCACTTTTTTCTAGTCCCCCACTCAGTACTCGATGATTAATGTGAAGTTTCCCGGAAGGAAAACTCACTCAAGGTCCAGGTAAAGGGTTTTCTTCTAAGGACTTGATAGAAGGGGCTGGGGATTTAGCTCAGTGGCATAAGTGCCTGTCTGGAAATCACAAAGTCCTGAGTTTCATTCCCAGTACAAAAAAAAAAAAATATATATATATATATAGATATAGATATAGATATAGATATAGACATGATAGATGCTTCTGTGGGCTTCCAGAAAGAGAGAAGAAAGGACCCCGGGCCATATCCAACATTATAAAAGCCATCAGACAGCTACTTTACCTCTGTCCTGTACTTGTGTCTTTGTATCTGCAGTTGTTTTCTCTGCTTACCAAACACAGGTACATGTCCTAAAATAGCTGAGTAAGGATGGGGTCTAGGTAACTTTATAGCTTAAGTAACCACAACCTTTAACTCATCCCAACTATGGACTGTTTCACCAATTTCAATCTGGACCAAACCAGCTGAGGCTGGAAGTGATGGGTCCGTAGTTCCATCATGGTTCCATAGGCCCACGATGGAAGGCAGAGTCATAACTTCCAAAGATGTCACATCCAGACCCCACAAACCTATGAAGAAATGTATTTTATAGAAGTGGGGAATTAAGAGTGTAGAAAAAATTAAACTTGCTAACCAACTGACCTCGAGACAAGGAGAGTAGCCTGGATTGTTCAGGTGAACCCAATGTAATTTGTCCTTCAAAGTGAAGAAGAGAGACAGAAGAGACATAACAGGAGATGTGAAGTCAGAAGCAGAGGTCAGAGAAAGGTGAGGCAGGGCCATGGGACTTCAGGCAGCCTTTAGACACTGGAAAGGACAAAGAAATACATTCTCCCTTAGAGCCTGCGGAAGAAATGGTTCTGCTGACACTTTGACTTCAAGACTTTTCACTTTCAAATCTGTAAGATAATATATTGCTGTTATTTTAAGCCACTAACTTGTGCAATTTCTTAGAGCAGCATTTGAAAAGTAATGCAGTGTTATAAAAAATGAATGCCCATGTTGAATGGATTATCCTCATGAAATCTTCAGATTTAGCCCTTAAGTGTTGCTTATTAGCAATTTTTCCTCCTATAAACCCAGGAAAAGTTCTTATTAAGAGAGATAGGTGGAGGTAGAGGAGAGAGAGGGGATAAAAAAAAAGAGAATTAAGATGTGTTATGTGTAGATACCAACTCCCCACAATGAATGTAATCATGCACTGCAAACGTACTAATAAAAAGAAAAAAACAGAAATTAAAAAAAAGACTACTGAGAAAAGGCACGGCTTGTCTTGACTTCCCATGTGAATCGCGATTGCATTTGTGAATTTTCAGTATAGCTAATATAGCATGTGTGCAAAATCATACACAGAATGAAAGGTCATCAGACTCAGACATTAAAACACAAGGATTGATTGAGACTGAGTCATATGTAGAATCATAGCATCTAGGTTTCTTAACAATTGCGAAGTAAATCACATGTAAGCTTCGTTAAAGTCAGTGCCCATGCTTTTACTTAAGCTTTAGTCTGCTGCTTTTGATTTTAACTTCTCCCCATAGGATGATAATTCCACCTCTGCCCTCAGTCTAATGACCCAAATCTGCTTTCCTACTTGACATTTCCTCAAGCCTGACTTAAAAACACCCAAACCGAACATGCCCAGAATAATCCAACCACTGTGCCCTACCCCATCTCCAATTTCATGTTCTAGTATTCTTTCCCTGAGTTGTGGGATTATCAATTACAGAAATAAGAAAATAATCCCAAATGCTTTTTGTTGTTACTTTCTGATTCCTAAATATGTCTTGCATCTGTGCTCTTCTTCCCATCCTCCCAGGCACCGTCAAAGCCATCATGTGATCAGCTCAAAAGCCTGCGACTCCCCACAGGACTGCTGCCACGGCTTTCTCACTAACCCACCCTGAGGCATGCACAGCATCACCTCTTACAGAGACAGAAAAATCATGCAAATCTTAGCGTTTCACACTTCTCTGTAGGACAGCCGTCACTCTCTATCATGTGCTTAGATTTAAAGCCGTTACCCATCTGGCCATTTGCTCTTCTGTCTCATGCATGCAGGTGATTGCTTTCCCAGAAGTGTACAATAGCATTTGGAAATCCGTATGCTTCTGGATGCCAGTCCTGCCCAGAATCTAAAGTGGAATGTGTGAACTACCACTAAGATATTATCTAAAAACTGGGTATGTGACCTCTGCTAGAATGAATCCAAAACAATCGCTAGAAATGTTTGCAGAAAAGCTTCGAATGGCATGGTATTTAAATTGGGATTTGTATAAATTAGTAGGTACTCTGTATTCATGGATGGCTCACTTTTGTTTTTTTTTTTTGTTTTTCTGAGTCAGGGTCTCCCTGTGTAGTTCTGGCTGGTCTTGAACTCATTATGTAGTTGGTAGTGATCCTCCTGCCATAGCTTCCCATGCCCAGGTAAGACTCAGTATTTTTAAGATGTCAATTCTTCCAACTTGGTCTACAGAGTCAACACAATGCCTGTCAAAATCCTAGGAAAATTGTAACTATGAACAAACTAGTTCTAAAGTTTATATGAGAAGACAAAATTCAGAACAGTCAACATAATACTGCATAATAAAGCTGGGGGCTTGATACTACTAGATTGCAAGACTTACTACAAAGTGGTACTAATCATGACATTATGATATTGGTAAAAGTATAGACACACAGGGTTGAGGTTACTGTTCAGTGATAGAGTTGTTTGCTTAGCATGCTCAAAGTGCAGAGTTCAATCTTCAGCACTGAAAAAAAAAAAAAAAAAGACATATAAATTTTGGAGCAAAGAGGCCCAGAAATGGAACCATGCACTTATGTGCAATTGATTTTTTTTTTCTGAGACAAGAGCTCACCATATAGCCCAGGCTGGCCTTGAACTTGAAAATCTCCTGCTGAGATTATCAGTATGTGTCACTGTGCTCAGCTGGGCAACTAATCTTTGACAAAGAAACAAAAGCAATTCAGTGGAGAAGGGATTACCATTCAGTAAATTGTGCTGGAACAATTGGATTTCTATATGTTAGGTCAAATGAAAAAAGGAAAGAAATACATAAATATGTATTCTGTACAAAGCCCCCACACCCATCACAAACACTAACTTAAAATGTATTTTAGAGTTAAGTGTAAGTGCCACATCATGAAATTTCTGTAAGAAAATACAGCTGAAATTTTATGTGGCCTCGCATTTGCCCAGGAGTTTTTAGATATAACTCCCCAAATATATTGCATGAAAAAAAAATCAATGCTATACTTTATTAAAATTAAAACATAAGGGCTGGAGTTGTAGCTCATGGTAGAGCATATGTTTAGCATGCATGAGCCCTAAAAAAAAGAAAGAGAAAAAATTTCTCTGTGAAAGACGTTGTTAAAAGAATCAAAAGGCAAGATCCAAACAAGAAGAAAATATTTGCAAAACATGTATCTGACAAAGTACTTAACGTGTACAAATACAAAGAACTTTTAAAACACAACAATCAGAACAGAGCTCAGTTCAAGGATGCGTGAAAACATCTGAAGAGGCACAGCTCAGCGCGATGCACGGCTGACCAATGAGTGCAAGAAAAACACTCGTCTCTGTTTGTCATCAGGGAACTGCAAATTAAAACAAGAATATACCATTCTATACCCATTGACTAAAGTCTAAACACAGCCAATACCCTACGCTGACCAGCAGGACAAGTAGTGGACAGGAATTCTCATTCACCGTGGGTAGGAATGTAAAACTGTATGGTCACGTAAGAAGACAACCGTCTCTTACAAAGTTAAAGGTCACCTCACTATATAACCTGTCAGTCTTACTCAATGGATTTGACAACTTACACTCACACAAAATTCTGCAAAACGAAGTTTGTACTAGCTTTGTGCATAATTGCCTCAAACTGAAAGCAACCAAGATGTCCTTCAACAAGATAAGTAGATAGGCAAATTGTAGTACACCCATGCAATGGAATATAATTCAGTGATAACAATGAAGCCAGAAAAAAGACGCTGGGTAGGGGGGTAACCTTGAATGCATATTGCTAAATAAGAAAAGTCAGAATAAACCTAGCTTGGTGGTTCGTGCCTGCAATACTAGCAGTCGGGGAGGCTGAAGCAGGAGGATCCGATATTTGAGCCTGGCCTGGGCACCTATTGATTTAGTGAGGTCTTGATTCAAAATAAAAAATAAAAAAATAAAAAAAGGACTGGGCGTATAGCTCAGGGTAAAGGGGCTGGGTTCAATCCCCAGTATTGCAAATCAATAGAAAGAAGAAACAAACATACAACAACAAAAACAACAACAAAACCAAAAGCCAGAATTAAAAAGTTACTTACATCCAACTATATGATGCTTTGGAAAAGACAAAAGCATACAAACAGTGAAATGATCAGTGATTTTCAAGGGTTCTGGGAGGAGTAAATGCATGAAAGGGTGAGGTGTGGCTAGGAGGGGTAGAGCATATTTCTTTTATTCTTTTTTGGTGTGATTCTCATGCACTGAACCACTTGCCTCTTCCCCAAAATGTATTTTATTTTACTACAAGTCAGAACATTGCTACTGCCAAGATAATGTTCTTCTATGAGCATTTTATAGTGTATCTAGTCATGATTTTTGTATTTGATCATTTACTTGAAAAATGCTAATTACACACTTTTCAACATGTTTGGTATGACTCTGTGGCAAACTGTTCCATATGTCTTTGGATATATCCCTTTTGTAAAAATTTCTCTATTAGTCATGTAGCATTGGCCTATTTAATATTCTAAACTCTTCTCAGTTATCATGTGCCCTGGAAATGTACCATGATACCTCTACCCTTCAGGATTTAGTCATTCATCTTCTATTCTCTCATCTGCAACCTTCCTCTGTAATTTAATATGTCACTACATAGTACAATTACCTGTTCACATCTCTTTCTGAAGCTTTTAGAGTTGAGGGACAATTGTTATGAAAATTACCTACTACTAAACTGCACCTCTAGCCCTTAGCTTTTCTCTTTCCCATTAGATTACAGTTCCCTGAGGACAGGATAGTGTCTCCTTTATCAGTGGAACTCTAGGACCCTCGTGCAGTACCTGGCACATCATCAGTATGCAACAAATATCTTTTAATGGATTAATACACTTCTGGTTTGTACTGCATTAATGCTAAGTCACAAAAAAGTCATCGTACTCTATGGCCGTTGGCTCTAACAGTTCCACATATGAATGTGGCAAGAAGACAAGCAGAGAAGGAGAAAATACCAGAAGTTTAACTGTCTGCCTAAGTGGCAAGAAAAGTTTAGAGAGAGGGGATGTGGGGGTTCCAGGGATGATTGGAGAAAACCCACATTTCCTTTTTGATTTTTTCATAGCTCAGGACAAAGAACATTTCAGCCCCTGGGCAAGGCAGTGAATGATTTATTTAGCATTGATCTTTTCCCAAACTGGTAGTTATCATCCAAAGGGGAGTATGGCCGATTTCCCTATGACCTTCATCTGCCACAGGTCTGAACCTCATCATTTCGGCTGATTACTGTTATTTTGCAACTAGCTCACTTTGATCATAATTAATGAAGAACGATATGGAGTTTTAGGTTTTAAAAATTGCCTAGAAGCCCTATTGCAGCAAGTATATGACAGATTTCTTCCAAAAGCTAGCTTGGAAATTGACATAGTTGAAAAATATGTAAAAATGTTAGCTTTCAAAGAGATTTACACTTTTATTTAGGTCTTATGTACTTATAAGGTGATTTCAAAGATATTCTTATGTCTGAAAATAAAGTTTTTCAAAGTCTTTTAGGACTTTATCAAAAAAATGGTTTAAAAAAAATTCCAGGAGTACAGCTCAATGATAGAGCACGTGCTTAGCATGTGTAGAACCTACGTTCAGTCCTCACCACCAACAAAAAACTGTTACTGAAACACTGAGAAACAATTTCTGCTATCACCATTGATGATCACCAAAAAATTGTATCACTCTTGCTCATACATTTGATTTACATAAAAATAAATTTTATGCATGTTTATTCAACTCATATTGCTGTAGATAAACTGATTATTCCTGGAAAGAAAGTACCCAGAAAACAGTAAAGGCTCCAAATAAAAACTTTCAGTGAAGAAAACTTCATTGCTGTGCTTGTACAAGGGCTGGAACAGCTACCCATGTAACATGCAGGCCCAAAGCAGGGGGCCTTACTAACTAGGAAGCCCCTGTGGGGAGACGATCGGAGAGGGTGCAGTAAGGAGGTTCATGAATGTTTGTGGGAGGCAGTTCCAAGCAGAAAATTCATCAAAAAAACAAAGGCTGGAGTTTGGGCGTGGGTGAGGGAGACAAAGGGTGCAGTCAGAAGACAGGCTCGGGCCAAGTAGACAGCGAGCCATGTGTGGGAGGGCGAAGGGTCAGAAATGTGTGCAGATGCCAAGTGAATCAAATCTATATGAAGCAGGGGGATGCGAAGGAAAGGGCACAAATAAGAATGTGGAAGGCAAGGGTGAAATGACTGGAACAGATGGTCTGTGGCAGAAGAGGGCAAGGTAGAGGTGAGCTGTGGAAATGCGGTAGGAAATCCGTCAGGATACATCCGTACAACGTACGAAAAAGAAGCCTGGACGTGGATTTTGTTAAGAGTGATGCCGCATATTCGCTAGAAAACAGAGACGTTGTTTTTATAGAAAATACAGAATTCTTTAGAGAGCAGCTATAGGAGTTTATGGAGAGCAGTCACATACTTTATAATATAGAAGAAGAAAATCCCAAAGTGTGCAAATAAGAAACAGAAGGATTGCTTTTAATGCCATTGATAGATTGGATGAGGTTGAAGGAATTATTATAGAACAAAAGCAGACTTTTTCTTAAAAGAACAAAGTAACTTTGCTTTGTATTGATAAATAGAGGGAATATGGTCCCATGCGACATACAGTAATTTGGAGGTTTTTTGTTTGTTTGTTTTTAACTTGTCTGATGCTGGGTATGAAACCCAAGGCCTCAAGCTGGGGGTTTAGCTCAGTTGCACAAGTGCCTGCTTGGCAAGCACAAGGTCATGAGTTTGATCCCTGGTAAAAAAAAAAAAAAAAAAAAAAAGAAAAGAAAAAAGAAAAAAATACCGACAAGCAAAAGATAAAACTAGAAATACTATCCCAAAAACTGCATATAAATGGTGTATATGTGATTTTTTAAATGTGCAGCAAAAGCACACATTTGAACTGGCAGTCAGGTGTTCTGATATGCCGATGACTTAGGCAAAATTCATTAAGAACTGTTCAAATGCAAAGCTTTAAATTGCAGGCAGATTATTGTGATTTCTCAAGTCACATTTTGGGGAGCCAGAGAGCTAAATGTTTTAAATCCCTTCAGTTAGGTCTTCTGGTAGAAGCTAGCAGTTGCTGTCTTTGCATCTAAGAGGCAGATGCTGAAACAAACCCACTGCTGATGACCTTACTGAAGGTCAGTGGGTAAATCAGTTTCAATCCTAGGTCTAGACTCCTAACCACAAAGTTATTTTGTGCAGCCTGTCTGCTGGGCTTCTGTTGCCATATACTGACCCTTTAAACTTGGGGTTTTCAAATCCGGTTTAAAAATTTAATGTGATGAAACTTCAAAAAACGGAATCACACACACACACACACACACACACACACACACACACACACACACACATTGTATTTAGTTTGCAGTACTGACTGCCCAGTAAAATTCTGGAAGTCTTCAGACTGAGACAAATCCAGCTTATTGAAGTGTGCTGTTTGGCCAACAGAGTGTTGGAAGGTTGAAAACTTTAGTTTAAAATCAGTTGTTAACATTTAGAAATTAGGAGTTTCATGTAGCTCACTTTCTGGCTTCTTTTTCAAATGTTAAAGCCATGGGGAAACTGGTCTACCTTCTCAAATATTCTGAAGTCCCTTGGAGTGCTGGCTGGGAGTGGCGGGTAGCTCACTGGTAGAGAGATTGCTGAGCATGACGCAGACCCTGCTTCCATCCCCAGGACCAAAACTAACAAGCAAATAAAATAAAATCTCCTGCAGCTGGGAAACAGAATGTCCCTTCCTTCTCCCTTCCAATCAAGTAGCCATAGTTCCTTCATCAACTCCCTTGACTCCTTTATCATTTATATGAAGTGCCTGCTCTCTGGTGGCAAGTTGCAGAACAGTCCTGAGGGGGGATTTAATCATGCTACCAGATTAGAGATCTTTCATCGTCTCTAGGCTATTTTCCAGGGCACACCACTCAAAGCTGCTACCGTGCATCATCAAGTCATCTATTTTATCTTTATGTCCTGCCTCCATCTTCCAGTTTCCAATGGGAAACTCTCTCTAAATATAAACTACATTATCCCCTCTCTAAAGTGCTCATCGTGACCCTGGTTTTCATGATTTCATGTGTTCTTTTGTGTATGCTTCAAGGCAATATATACTTCCTTTTTTTATTTTTTTACCACCAGAGATTGATCCTAGGGGCTCCCACATGCTAGGCAGGTGCTCCACCATTGAGATATACCCTCATTTTGACTGATGATTTTCTGTAATGCAGGCACACATAATTAAAAGAGTAGAGTAGGGTTGCTTGGTATAACACACTATCACTTTATAGAAAGGGCAGGACCACTAGGCAGCATTTTAAATTCAAAAGGGATGCAGATTTCTGGTTCAAGAGTCATCAAAACAGCTTCTGAGAAATGTCACAATGTATTGATCACCAGGAGTTTGGGGCCCTGCTTTTAGTGTTAGCTGAACCAAAAACCTTAATCAAAATGATGTGTTCTGATTTCCAGCCAAGGCCTGCCTTTAAATATTTCCTGAAGTGGATTGTAGGAAATGAAGATACTGGATGCACAAGGTCCTGGTCACCAGGCTCAGCTTTAATTCAACCCAAAGCACTACAGAAGGGGGCCGGGTGTGCAACACAAGGCTGTGGATGGTTGAGTAGCACAGTAGTAGAGCATCTGCCTACTATGTGTGCAGTCCTCAGCATTACACAGGCTCACACACACACACACACACACACACACATGATCAATCTCCTTCCCTGTAGTCACTCTTCATTTTAAAGGAACCAGTATGTTGTAGCACATTCTTCCCCTTTTGGGCAATGTGCTTTAAGTTTCCAAAATTCGATGGATTCTGAGGATGCTTTGCACGCTAAGTGAAACCGCAAGCACTGTCCTCCATTCCTAGCATCTGCTACTCCACCACACCATCCTCAGCTCTTCAAATATTGACCAAATAGAGACCCATTAGGAGCATTTCCAGAGCAGAAGTCTGAAGAGTTAGCATCACACTGGATGTACAGCTGCATACTTGCCGTTTTGTAACAAATGGTCCTCTGAAAGTAGTGTTTGCTCCAGCATGTAATTGAGAGTACTTTCTATTTACGGTGTCAGAACACCCAGTTAAAAGTAGTTAAAGTTCATATTTTAAAACTCCAGAAGGTACTGAGGTTATAGCTCAGCACTTACCTTGCATACATGAGGCCCTGAATCTGATCCCCAGAACCACATTTTAACAATTTTCTGATGAAGGAATTCTAGATATGGTTAAATCATAAACATGACATTAGTATCAAGGATTTAGATGTATTTTATATTCCCATTTTATCACTCTTTGTTTTGTCACTTCATGGTTTCAAAATGGTTGTTACACCTCCAAGGGTGAGTTGAAGACAATGTCTTGCCAAAACAAATACTAATTTTTTTCATGAACTTTTTTTCAATCAGGGAGGAAATCTATTCCAGTAAGTCTCCTACTAGAGTACAGTGGTCATTAGAGCTCACACTTAGCCTGACCTAGAATAAGAAACGGGAATCCATAATCTTTGGCATTTTTAAACCTTCACTTAACAAAAACAGAGAGGGTGTGGGTGTGTTGTAGTGGGGTCAGCCAGAAACGGCTCATTTGAAGGCAACCAACAATGTGTGCCCATCCCCCAAGAACACAGGCTCAATTCAATAGCAAAGAATTATTGGTTCCTCAGGGTTTTTTCCCCCAATGAGCCACCTATGTTCTTATTAAGAACAATAAGGTGGAGCTAGGTATGGTGAAGATCGTGACATCAGGGTAAGGTCATCCTGGAAAATGTAGTGAGATCCCATCACAAACACACACACACACTCACACACAGAACATTAGACACTATAAAGGGAATTCAGGCAGGGCCCTGGTTTTGATCCCCAACACTGTAAAAATATAAAAATAAAATAAAATAAATTAAGGAATAGTAGAGACCTTTCCCTAACATTGAGTACATAAATTGCTTATTATCTACTCTTATTTATTTATTTATTTATGTATGTATGTATGTATGTATGTATTTATTGGTACCAGGAATCAACCTCAGGACCTCATGCTTGCCAGGCAGGCACTGTACTGCTAAGCTACATCCTCGGTCACCCTACCCTTGCTCTGATCTGATTTCTGTCCAATCTGAAGCACCAAGGGCCGTACCCTGACTCCATTGTTGCTTCTGTCTGCTTGTACTTGATGTCTGAGCCGCAGTCACACGCTGCTTAATGATGGGGAAACATTCAGAGAAATGCAAGGTTGGTGATGCAATGATTGTGGGATTATCATACAGCTGCACTATCACTCAGCAGCATGATCTTACAGGGCTCCTTCAAATCTGCACTCTGTCATTGACGGAGGACAGTTGCCTAGCACTTGGCTGCAAATATTCTGGTGTTTGACTCTCAGCTCTTTCTCACAGATTTCCCCTGTAGGTTTTCATACCTGGCTTCACATTATCTTAAGGTTTTTAGGTGCTGGGGACCATGCAGACAGCACTGTCCATCTGACAAGGTAAGTTTGTATGCTCCACAGTGTCAGCACTGAGAAGACATTTTCTTTGGTTGCTGATGCTGGGGGTTGAACCAGAACCTCACTGATGCTAGGTAATTGCTCTACCACTGAGCTACATTCCCAGCTTCCAAGGCCACAGCTGGGAAGCACTATAGAGAACTAGCAAAGGAACCACCCTCCCCGCTGCTCCCACCAATGCTAGGAATCAGGAAAATGCTGTTTATATACAGGAAGATTCCAAGTGTTAAAACAAGAAAATCGTAAGAGTAGAAAAGAAGAACTTTGCTTTCTCCCTACATCTTACCTCAAAATAAGAAGATCCCACATATTGTATGATTCTATTTCTATGTAATGAATAGGAAAAATCCTTAGTGGGGAAAATAGAGTGGTCACAGAGACAGCAATAGGTTGGAGGTGAGCAGAGTGACCACTAATGTCTACAAGTGTCTTTTGGGGGTGACAGATATATTCTAAAATTGATGATTGTGCAACTAACTGAATATCTGAAAAGTCATTGAACTGTGCACTACTTTTTTTGGTAAAGTAGTGGGAATTAAACCCAGGGCCTTGTGCACACTAAGCACACGTTGTACCGCTGACCTATAGGTACAGCCCTGAGCTACATACTTTATGTGGGTGGGTTATACAGCATATTAATTATATCTCAACAAGGGTAGTGATTGTTTTATTAAAAAAAATTTTTTTTGGTGATACTGGGGATTGAAACTAGGGCCTCTTGCACACCAGGTAAGTGCTTTACCATTGAGCTATATTCCCAAGCCAAGATTTTTAAAAAATGGTTATTTAGTGGATTTCAGTTTTATGTTTGCAGCCTCATAATCCACTTCAGGAGCTTACCCTTCCTGACAAATTACCAAAAACAAAAACAAAACAAAACAAAAAACAAAAACACCCGACAATAATAATTTGATAGTACTCTGGTGTACAGGTTTTTCTTTCTGTTCCTCAATGTTCAAACCAAGAATTCATATCATTTTCCTGAGTAAGAAAAGAAGACATAAAACTATTTAATTAGGTGATTTCTGGAGCAGAACTGCAGACACTATCATCCCACTGATCTTTAGTCATTCTTGATGTGATTTTTAGCATAAAACATCATTCTTCCAATTAACCCTCCATTCATGGACTTAATCAGAAGTTTTATTTTATTATCACTGAAACATAATCCATTAAGTGCTTAATTTGTGTCACATGAACAAGCTTTATACACAGGGAGTTTTCAGTTCATGATAGGTCAAGGAAATGTCATTTTGATAAAGGCCTGGGAAACATTATTCCTCGTGCAGAAATGACCGCTGCTGTCTAGATTTTGTTTGCAAACAACATGGTAACCAAGCTGCAGACAAAATTTCCATCTACATTTCCTACCAAGCACTGCAATCTTCTGTATAAAAAGGGAGCATGTTATTGCTAGGAATACTTAATAATATCCCTGGAGGCTTCCCAGAGTCTTTTCTACACTTGCATTTGATGAGGGCAATTGAATACTTACCCTTGAACCTTTAAGTTTCAGAGTTCAAATGGTTCTAACAGTTTTAACACCCTCTGCAATACAATAATGACACAATTTCACTGCATATCGCAGCTTCTTTAAATTTTTATATTCTCTATTAATTAATAATTCCAAATTAAATACCTATTTCATGCATTGGCCCCACATTTGAGGAGGATAGATTATGAAGGATGACATTGAACATTTTGCTTAATTTTATCTTCCATAGAAAACTCCCTTTGAAAACTACTAACTAAATAAATAAATATCGGGTGCAGTGGTACCTGCCTGTATTCCCAGCACTTTGAGAGACTGAGGCAGGAGGATTGCTTGAGCCTAGGAGTTTGAGGATTCAAAACAAAAAATCCTTGTATATTTAGCATTGTCTATGAATCTTAAGTTCACATTTTAAAAAGTGACCTAACAGGATAGTAAGAGTGATATAGGAACAACCAACATATATTTCTCTGTTCTGAAGGATGCAAAGTCCAAGATCAAAGCACTGGCAAATTCAATGTCCGGCGTGGGCTCCTTTCCTGGTTTATGGATGGAACATTTGCTGTGCTCTCCCATGGCAGAAAGGGCAAGGAAGCTCTTTGGGGTCTCCTTTATAGAACCACTGCTGTCATTCATGAGGTCTCTACCCTTGTGAACTAATCTGCCTCCTAAGTTCCCACCTCTACATGCTGTTAAACACGCTGTAAACTTGGGCAGGAGGTTTTAACATATACCGTACTTCTGAAATGGGGTGGCAAGAATACAAACATTCACCTCCTAGCAAATATTGACATCATTTATTTCCAGATGATGCAAATCTAATAGGTGACTGGCAGAAGTTATTCAGATCATCTCAGTGAAGCTCTCCACATGTATCATTAGGTTTTTTTTTTTTAAATAATGCCTTGAGTTTCATCCCTAGCCCACACACACATCAAATTTCCATCTCTCCATCAAGGGACACTTGGAGGAGGATGGCAAAATCCGAACTATGAACCTTCTCCTAGTGCCCTACTGGTACGAGAAGACTTAGGTAGCAAATCTTGAGTAAGTGGGTTCTGTATCTCCACCTAATTTAAGTGAAATAGGCATTGAATGAATGGATGATTTCTAAAGCTTTGTGAGTCCTTGGTAACACTCCGCAAGTACACTCTGGAGTAGCAGAACATTATTTTAACAGCTAAAGACCTATGGCACCTGCTGTCAGTGATACAATTTTTTTTTTTTTTTTTTTTTGCGGCACCAGGGATTGAACTCACAACCTCGCGCCTGCCAGGGCAGGTGCTTAAGCCACTGAGCCAAACTTCTGGCCCTGGTTTTTTGAGGCAGGGTTGCACTATGTAGCTCAGGCCGACCTTGCGCTCGCGTTGTAGCCCAAGCCGGCCTCGAACTCACAACGCTCCGCCTACCTCAGCCTCCTGAGTGCTGGGATTAAAGGCGTGCGCCACCACGCCCGGCTAGTGATACAATTTTGAATAAGTCTGTTGCATTCAATAGTTCCTCTCTGCTCTGGAGCAACTGGGGAAGATCTAAGGACCTAAAATGGGCTCCTCTCTCTTTCTTTCTCTCTCTCTTTCCCCCTCCTTTTCCTTCTCTCTCTCACTTGTCCTGTATTTTCTGCTATGGTTAAGATCAGAGGTCAGAAGAGTTTTCCCTCAAAGGGTGAGACAGTAAATCAGGCTTTGTGGCCAGGTCCTTTCTGTGTGAACGGCTCAGTTCTGCCGCAGACAGTCTGTAAATGAATGTCAGGGCTCCGGTGCCACATCACTTTACTCACGAGGGAAGGCAGGCAGCCAGCCTGGGGGCCAGAGCTTGCTGACCCCTGGCTTAGAAGAACTGGAAATTCTGGGCTGAGTTGCCTGTTTTTCCCCATAGTGTTCATGTATTTTGCACACATAAATATAAGGACAGCATCATCTGAGGTGCAGATGATGCTGTCCTTTTCCTTCCTCTGGGTGTTGCTTGTACATGGATTTTAACTTTGTCACAATACAGAAGACTACAGTGACAATTTGTACATTTTTCTGTATGTATGCTATATTTTATTTTATTTTAAATTTTGCAAGTGCTGGGGATTTAACCCTGAGCCTTGTGCACACTAGGCGAGCACTCTCCCACTGAGCCATAGCCCCAGGCTGTGTTTACCCCAGATTTTACTACCCACCAGAGGTCACTGTCTCGGGGGGGTATGTGTGTGTGTGAGTGTGTGTGCATGTGTGTGAGTGTGAGAGAGAGAGAGAGAGAGAGAGTGTGTGTGTGTGTGTGTGTGTGTGTGCTGGTGCAGAGGGAACCAGAGCCGCTTGCTTGCACTCTGCCATTGAGCTGTTGCCTGACCCGAGCCACAGCTCTTAAGCCTTGTTTTATTTCTTAGCTCATTTGCTTCTGGGCTGAGTTTGAAACCACACAAAATTCTCACCTTTATTCTCTGAAAGCTTTCTTTCTGGCTACACTGCCAGAAGTTATACAACCACCCACCTCTGTCATGAATCCTTACCGTGTCTTTCTCACCTAGGATTTGTGTAAAGATGGATAGACCAAGTCAAATTCTCACTGGTGTGTGTGCTCTATTTTATTTTATTTATTTTTAGTTTTTGCAGCACTAGAGATTTAATGCCCTCCACTATACCACAGTGATATATGTGTACCCATGTTTATAGCAGCACAATTGGTAATAGCCAAATCTTGGAAACAACCCAAATGCCCATCAGAAAAGGAATAGATAGAAAAAGATGTGGTCGTTTTGTACAATAGAATGCTACTCAGTCATTGAAAAGGATAGACTTGAGACTTTTACAGGTAAATGGATGCAACTTGAGACCATACTCATAAGTGTAATAAGATTCACATGTGTAAACATCATATTGTCTCCCTGGTGTGAAACACTGAAAGTGTAAATAAGATCCAAAATGCACAATAAATATTGTGAAGTGGGAAGAAACTATTTAAAAGGAAAGAAAAACTGAGATGGGGAAAGGAGGAAAAAAGAATGGGAAAGGAGGAAAAAAGAATGCTAATATTGTATGCATAATATTTCATGCCTCTGAGTAACTACTTTGAAGATAATAGTATGCAGTGTATTAACCATTGTTACTTTCCTGTTATCTTGCTTTAAATTTGGGTTTTTTTCTCTTTAAAATAAAATTTAAAAATAAATAAATTGCCCAACACAGTAAACTAAACTAAACTAAACTAAAATAAAATAAAAAGGAGGACTTCTTTCAAAACAAATAGGGAAAGGAGGAGTAAGACCATGGGATACATGTTGTGCTATACTACAAGATTCATCTTTTTGGGAATTCTAACAACATGAAACCCTGACTATTCTTCTCCTGAATGATTTCTCAGATTTATTTTTGCAGGAAGTAACCTTTAGGAATGAGGTAATAAATTCCTTTCAGGTAAACAGCAAGGTTGCTTCTTGTTTTTGACTTTTGAATGTCAAACCAATCTTGAAAACCTATAATATACTTCTCATTAATCATCATGCATTATTAATATTGCTATTATTATTTTTGCAATGCTGAGAATCGAACCCAGTGTCTCACATTGAGCTACAAATTCAGCCTTTTTTTATTTTGTAGTGTGATATAGTGTTTTGTTAAGTTGCCCAAGCTGGCAGTCGAGTGGCTGTAATTATAGGCACCCAACCCTATGCCTAACTTCGTATTATCTTTTTTATATGTTGTTAGCTTTTATTTTATTTTCTAAAGATTGTTAATAAATTTAACATCTTTGTGGAAGATTTACATCAATGACAAGGTGGCTGCTCAAAATACGTTGGGAAGTACTTCTTCCTCTTTCTTTGCTGAAAGTTTGTGGTAGGTATTACATGGTAGACTTCTGCAGGAGCACTGACTACACCTGGAGTTTTCTTTGTGGAGCAGTTTCAGTTCTAAATTCCATTTCCTTTACATGTGCATTGCTCTTCATGTTATCTCTTTCTTCTGGAATGTGCTTTAGTAATTTGGAATCCACTAAGTTCAGATATCTCCAATGGCCTGAATCCTTACTTCAACAAACTGAAACCCAACTCACTGGAAATAAAATGAAACTTACATTTATCTAATCGGAAACTAGCACCAAGCCTCTAACTAGAGACATTACCTATCAGAAGCCAACTGACCTCTGACTGGGTCCTCCAGTTCTTGGGAGGCTAAGACAGGAAAATTGTAAGTCTGAGGTCAACTGGGGCTACACAGTGAGACTCTGTCTCAAACAAAAACAGAAACAAAAACAAAAACAAAAACAAAAACAAAACAAACAATTAATGGCTGTGTTCCACTTCAACAAATCAAATATTTTCTCTGACTTACTTCTTTAAAAGTTTACCCCAGCACCTAAATTCCTTGTGTACAGTATTGCTTGATTAATGCAGTCCTGTCTACTCAAATAAACTTTCTAAAATATGATGTACTTAAGTTTGCTGTAAGTCTGGTTTTTTTGGGGGGCGGTGGACACAGGGAATTGAACTCACAACCTCGCGCCTGTCAGACAGGCGCTTAATTCACTGAGCCAAACTCTCAGCCCTGCTTTTTTTTGAGGCAGGGTTGCACTGTATAGCTCAGGCCAGCCTTGCACTTGTGTTGTAGCCCAAGCCGGCCTCGAACTCACAACACTCCTCCTACCTCAGCCTCCTGAGTGCTGGGATTAAATGTGTGCACCACCACGCCCGGCTATTTGCTTGTTCATTTTTTTGAGGAAAGATCTGCCTTTGTCGCTCAGGCTGGCCCAAACTTCTGGACACAAGTGACTGCTCTAACAGAGTAGGACGACAGTTGTGAACTGGCATAACTGGCTCCAAAATTTCTCTTTCAAAGTATGTTTCATAGGCAGTCTGTTTCCTCAAGGTCACATAACTTATTGAATAAGGAACCCAAAATATAAATAAAGGGCAAAATTAAAGATAGAGCATAGGAAACAGGGAAGGAAACTAAGCTGGGAGGGAGGAGAAAAGAGAGGGGAAGCAAATGAAGAAAGAAACAAGATGTGTTATGTACACTTACCAATACCCCCTGAGAAACATAGTCATTGTATACACAAATATATACTATTAAAAAATAAAAATTGAAAAACAAAAACTGTTATAATGTTCCCTTAGCTGTATTTTTAGTATCTATAGAATCTGCAGCGATGTCACTTTTCTTATGCTTAACAGTGCTAGTGTGTGATTTCTCTCTTCTGGTGTTGGTTGTCCTTGTCTTGTATCGGGTGAGGAGTCTGGTCACAAGTCAAAGGGTCAGAATTAATACCATGAGCAATTTAAACAGTTTCATCAAAATTTCAGGAGAAAGAAGGTCTCTGGAGTATGCCAGAAATTGACAGAAAGATTCGGCTTCCTTTAAGAATTCATGTAAAACCCTGGCAATAAAGCCTGGAGGCAAAAACTCAAGAAAAATTGGGGGAAAATATGGGTCACTCACCACACAATGCTGCTTTATGCATAGCCCAAAGACTTCTTCCTTGCATTAGAAAAGTCCAGACATCCAAAGAGCTGTGGCAAATGCTGAGAATACATACAAGAGAAAGAGAAAAGGTCACTCACTGCCTGGATGATTTCAACCTTCATCTGTGAAAAGAAACACAAGAAGTAAAACATCCAGATTCTTCTCCCCATTTCTCCAGGGCAAATCTTCCTTTTTAGTTCAATAAGGGTACCCACTAAGCAGAAGGTGGGGGAAAGGGCATTTGCATAGCCTGGAGTGCAGAGTTGAATGAGAAGAAGCTCCAGCAAGAGCGAAGTAGGGAGCCCAGTCCTTGGGGGATGAGATGGGAACTCTGGAGACTCACAGGGACCCACAGGGGGGTGGGGCAGAGGCACTGAGAGACCTAAGCCTGGTGTGTGGGTTACCAGGGCAGAAGAGAGGCGCCAGAAGAAACAGGTGGACCCCAGGAGAGGCGTGGAGGGACCATTCCTGGAGTTTGCAACTCTCATTTGGATGGAGAGGCTCAAGGAGAAAGGCAAGAATCTGGGGCCCCAAGTGGACCAAGAAGGCAAGGAGGGACAGGAAGAGGACCGGGGAGACCAGAGCCTTCTATGTGGGTCACCCCCATAAAGGGAAGGTGCGCAGGAGAAATGTATGTGCAAGGTGTAATTAAAAAATACAATGTGTGCTTAAAACAACAAATTTTATGGTAAAAGACACATTGCCATTAACCCCCTGCTTCAAATACAATTATCACATCATTCTTGGGTTTTCTAAAGCAGTTCTGGAAGTCTTTGTGTGTGTGTGTGAGAGAGAGAGTCTTCAACTGCACTGCTGTGGCTGCCTGATTGTCCTGAATGTGTTCAAAACGTTTTCCTTTCACGATCATTTTGACAGAAGAAGACCCAGAAGTGTCAAGGTACCAGATCTGGGGAATAATGTGGATGAGGACCCAGCATGTTTTTAGAAGCCTGCTTTTCCACTGGATGGCACTCAGCAGTCGCATTCAGCATGTATTTTTAGCACACCCTGAGAAAGAGGATGACCAGAACTGATTCAGAGCAAGAAAACTGAGCACTGGCTATGCTGAGACAGGAGGATTCCTGTGAGTTCAAGGCCAGTCTGCCCTACACAGTGAGTTCAAAGCCTAGTAGAACTACGCAGCGAGACCCTGTCTCCAAAAACCGAACACGAAGTGCCAAGAATGATAAATGTGTCCTAACCAAGGGGAGCTTTGTGAGAAGGGTTAATGGTAACATGTCTTTTGCTGTAAGAATTTTTTAATTTAAGCATTCACAGTACTTATCCCATTACTCCTTGTAAATTACAGATACATTAAGACACTTCAAGTTGTCCCAAGGCTTGCTGATGTTCTTTTTTGTAGTATAAAATTTTTCTTCTGGTCACAATTATTGAGTAGTTTTTACTGCCCCTTCTCCAGTTTCCAAATACTATGTTTTGTAATGTAAAATCTGCCATTAATCCCATCCAGTGCATTTTTTATTCCCTATGTTTGAGTTTTTGTCTCTACGAATTTGGCTTAGTTCTTTTGTTTTATATGTTCCATGTCTCCAGCATGTCTGTGTTGAAGGACAGAACGTGCTAGAGACATGGAAGACATAAAACAAACCCAGGGCCTCCTACACATTAGCCAAGTACTCTATTAATGAGCTCTATATCCAGCTTCGATAATATTGTTTTAAGCTATTTGTTCACCAATTGTATGATTTTTGTTAATTAGGGGTCATTTGCAGTTGTTTGATGTTTGTCTCTTCAATATGATTTGTATTTTCTTTTTATCTGCATGACTGGTAATACTTTGATTGGCTGCGAGACCTGATGAATGATATCTCCTGCGCTGAATATTTTTGTGTTTCTATCACTATTTTTGACTTGGCTCTGGGACATGGTTAAGTTGCTTAGAAACAGTTTTATACATTTGGTTTAGTTTGGTACATTTGGTTTTTAGGTGTGTTTGGGGGAACCAGAGCAGTTTACCAGTTTACCAGTCTGAGATTAATCCTTTCCCCTGTGAAGGCGAAACCTTTCTGAGCTCTCTGCCTACTGGCCTTTGAACTGCCTTTCTCACTCGGGCTGTTGGCAGCACGCACTATTTGTGCCCTCTGTAAATCCTAATCATTGCTCCTTCTCGTCGTTTTTGATGATTGTTTCTGTACCATCTGGCTGTTTTTTCCCTTGTACATACTGATCCTTACTCAACTGAGTGTATGAGAGGACTCTTTTCAGATTTCTGGGTTCTCTGTCAATCCTTTCCTCTCCAAGCCAGGCGCGATGGTACACGCCTTTAATCCCAGCACTCGGGAGGCAGAGACAGGAGGATTGTTGTGAGTTCGAGACCAGTCTGGGCTACAATGTGAGTTCAAGGCCAGCCTGAACTGCACAGTGAGACCCTATCTCAAAAAGTAGGACAGGGGATTTAGCTTAGTGGCATAAGCGTCTGCCTGGCAGGCGCTAGGTTGTGAGTTCAATCTCCAGTACCAAAACAAAACAAAAAAACCCTTTCCTGTCTGGTAGGACACTGTCTTGGGAATATGGTGCCTTGTCCTCTGAGGGTGCCTAGGCCCATCTTCCCAATTTCAGATTGCTGGGTACTGCCTGGGTGCCCTTGGCTTCTGCACCACCATCTAAATTTTCTCTAAGCAGGAACTTGGAATAACCATAGGGCTTATCTCAATCGTTTTTTGTCTCGGAGGGATCATGCTTCCTTGTTGTTTAATGTTCAATGTCTTATAAACTGTTGTTTTGTATATTATGTCTTTTTAATTGGTTAGAAAGGAGAGTAAATGTGGTCCTTTTTAGCCCATCTTGTCTCTAAGGAGACATACATTCGAACAAACTCTTGCCCCTAGACATGAAAATAAAAGAACATCCACACTGGGACCACCTGGGCTTGTTCCATACTCCTCTCATCTCCCAATAGGTAGCATTTTTATTTTTCTTGGTAGTCAATTCTAACCCTTTCAGGAGAGCCATAACTATGTTTTTTCCCTATCATAGAATAGGAGGCATTAGATAACCAGCAGGTGGATTCAATTTCAAATCAGTGGGACTTCTTTGTCTTTGGTTTTAAGGATTCCTTCACTGGTATTTAAATCAAAGAAGTACAACTCTTGAATATACGTCCATTATGTGTGGTTTTTGGAGGCATCTCTTAGTTTTTAAATTCGTGTATCTCCTTAGTTCTAGAATACATGAAATATAATACACTAATCATTTATTTAAGATATATGTTGCATCATGCAGAACATCTCAGCCTTGCTAGGTTTGATTTGGTTTGGTTTGGTTTCTACAGTGCTGGGGATCAAACCCAAGGATTCATGGAGGTGAGGTTTGAATTCTACCCCTGAGCTGTATCTTTGCCCCAGCCACATGTTTGTTGGTTGACTTATAAATGAACGCTACAGTTTGAATATGCTATAAGCTTATTCTCTCCTTTTGACAATATTGAGAACTTGTGAAATCTCAAGGAAATAGGCCAAGTGGAAAGTAATTCGAGGGCATCACCCTCAGAAGGGATGGATCTAGCTTTCATGGAATGGCTTGGGTTTTGCAGGAGTGATCTCATGAGAGTGGTCATTGCAACATTCGGCTACTCCATGGATCTAGTCCTTCTTCATGTGACTGATTCCCTTTCCACTTCTCAGCCATGCTGAGACACAGCCAGGGTGCCCTCCGCAGGATGTGGAGACATTTGGACTGGACTCTGCAGCTACTGGAATGATAAGCCAGATAACCTTTAAACAGGACCCAGCCCCAAGTATTTTGTTATAGACTAATATATTGAGTCTTGTTCCATAAAGAACTCTGTTCTAGATGAAAATGTACGTAATAGCTCCCATGAATCCCTTGGGTACCCATTCATTACTCTACTTTTGTCAGTAACAGCAGCGGTTTGTTTCTGGATACTAGTAATCTATGTTACTGTCTTGGTTACTTTTTTTGCATTGCTGAGACAAAACACCTGATGCCCAAAATTAGGGAAGGAAAGGTTTATTTCTTACAGTTTTTGGAGGTTTCAGTCCATACTCAGCTGGCTCCAAGGCAGCGTGGTGTGACAGCAGGGGCAGCCATTCATGGCCACCATAAACAGCAAGGCACAAACAGGCAGGGGAGGGTGAGACACGCCTTCTTCCCGCCCTTACACTGTATGTTGGCTCCACCCCGGGTCAGGTGCAGCACTCACACCACCAATCCCAGTGCCAGACAACAAACCAACACTATACTACACAATAAACTGCTAACACTAGACTCAGCCCCACCCATGATTAGACTCAGCCCCAACCATGATTACATGAGGCTTAAGTGGGGGCCATCTGACCACACTATAACAGTTACTAAGATACTAGTAATCCATGGATGGAAAGTAACTTGGGGAGAGAGGCAAATAAAGATAATCCCATGATAAATATATTCAGTAAGAATAGATTTTTCTTTGTTTTATGAAAATAGAGCAATATAGTCATTATCCCACCAGATAGTTAATATGCTCTCAAAGATTTGGAAGTATATTAATATTCAGGATTGATTAATTTAATATTCTGTAAATAGCAACTTTCAGGTTAGCCTTAATGTTAGTAAATTGTTGCTATAGTCAGAGCTTAGATTTGAAAATTTTCTTGTTTATGAGTCTATTAACTAAGCAAGCACTAGTTTGACAGATTAGTCATAAAGTCATATTACATTTATTATTATTATTATTACCTAAGGATTCAATCCAGGTCCTTATACATGCTAGATAACTGCTTTAGCACTGAGCTATATCCTCCACTCACATACCTAATTATTGTTTACCACTTCTGCATGTGGGTTCTTTGGTGAGTATTCATGTGGAGTACAGATTTTTTAATAATCTCTTCTCATTCCAAGAGTCCTTTTGAATATCTCTTCTCCAAAATTCATTATTGCCAATCCTTTAGATTTCTTCCTTACATTCAAACTGTTAGTCACTCTCCATAGCCAATTTAAAGCCTTCTCTGAGGCTATTTGAAGGATATTTTAAAAATTCTGCCATCCACATAGGTATCAACTTTCAGAACAGAACTCCAATTGCACAAGCAATAACACCAAGACTCAACTAATGGGATTATATCAAGTTAAAAACTTTCTACACAACAAAAGAAATAACAGATGAAGAGACAACCTACAAAAAGGGCACAATTTTTTGCCAGCTGTTCCTAGAATATATAAAGAAGTTTAAAAAGGTTAGAATCTCCAAAATAAAATGTGCGAAAAATGGGCAATTGAAATACATAGACACTTCCCAAAAGAAGAAATACAAATGGCTTAATAAATATATGAAAATTGCTCAGCATTTTTGGCCATTAGAGAAATGCAAATCAAACAACACTGAGATTCTGTGTTACTCCAGAATGAACAGCCATCATCAAGAACTCAGAAAACAGCAAATGCTGGTGAAATTGCAAGGGGAAAAGGAGCCCTTCTACATTATGTGTGTGAATGTAAACTAGTGCAACCACTATGGAAATCAGTATGGAGATTCTAAAAAAACTAAAAATAGAAATTCCATTCAACCCAGCATTCTTGTGAGAATCTTCCCCAAAGAATAATAGACTTCATGTGAAAGTGACACATGCGTATCCATGTTTATAGCAGTACAACTCCCAGTAGCTAAATCTTGGAAGCAGCCTATATGTCCTTCAACAGAAGAATGGATAAAAATGTGGTATATATTCAGTATGGAGCACTACTCAGCCATACAGAAGGATAAATTTAAGTCATTTGTTGGAAAATGGATGCATCTTGAGACCATAATTCTGGGTAAAATAAATTGGACACAGAAAGTTAAATATTGCAAGGTCTCTCTTACACGAAAAACCGAAAATATAAATAACTAAAAGAGAAAAATAAAAGATAGATGATAGGAAACAGGGAGACAGATTATATGGAGACGGGAAGTGGAACTGACCATGGGTGAAGAGGGAAGGGAAGAGAGAGGAGAGGAAGGGGAAGTAAACAGGATCAAGGTGCCATATGTGTATGAACCAATTCCCCATGGTGAATGTACTCATTATGAATTGCAACCATACACTAATGAAAGCAGGGGATACTTTAGAGCATTTCCCTTTTATATGTTGCATCAGGGAAAATGAAACTCATGGTTCTATAATGCTAATTAGTTTCATTCAATTCAAGTCAACCAGTATTTGTTTGTTTGTGCTTGGAAGTGAACTCAGAGCATCCCACATGCTACATATACATTCTATCTCCTTATACATCATTACTGAATTCCACACTATACATGGACCTCAAGCTAGAGTATGTATACTTTGTAGGCCCATATTGCATTATTCCCTCCTTCAATAGCATTTTTACTAGGGTGACGTGCATGAGGGCCTGAGGGTTTAAGAGAAGGCATGATAGATTGTGAGGGAATTGCACAAAGAACTTCGCTGGGACAAGAGAACCAGCAAATACCTAATTTGACAAACACCACTTTAACTTTATGATGGACTACTTGGTGACTGTTCCAAATTTCACCTCTGTGTGGCAAGATAGAAATGGTTTATCATCTACTCCTTGAGTTGTGTGATCAATTACGGTTTTATAGTTACATGTGTATTATCCACCAAGGCCTAGTAGAAGTCAAGAGCTATTTCAAGAACGAATAAAGCAGAAAAAGACATGGTTTTGTTTAAAAGTATTGTGCCTTACCTGGGATTTTCTTATTCAAGCTTGCTATTGTTTTGTCTAGTCTTCTGACTTATTGTACATCTTTGAGCATCAATAGATTCACTGGATCAAAAAGGCCAAGCAGAAAAATGAAATTCCCAACTATCTGGGTAAACTCTGTTGCTCTGCTGCTTAAAGATGGAAGTGTCAGGCTGAGGTGTAGCTCAGTGGAACAGCATTTGCCCAGTATGCATAAGGTTCTGGATTTGACCATTAGCACTGGAAAAACAAACGAACAAACAAAGATGGAAGCCTTTCTGATATATGGGTAAGTGATTTGTAGCTGCATACTCAAATACACTATCTATTGCTTCCAAAAATTGAAGGGTCTTCCAAAAATTGAGCTTGCTGTAAGGTAGGGGGAAAATAAAGGGCTATTCTAACATGTACCAGACCACCAGACTCCCAGAAATTTTCCTGAAATGCTATCTCCAGTATTTTCATAGTATTTATCTTCTTGTGGCAAATATGATTTTATAATGGTATCTAGAATATTTATCTATTCTTGCTTTTTGGGTGTTTATTGTATGTTATCAGCAATAAAGCAAAATGCTAATACAGCTCTTATTTGGAAGTTAGTTTGGTCATGTAAGAAAGAGACAGTTGCTTTAATTAAAAAGTAAATTATCTCATCAGACATGGATGGGAGACTGATTTAACTAAAAAGAGAAATTTAGAGGGATGAGATATTGAGGTCCTGGGAGTCCTCTGCATCTCCCAATAAATATTTTTGAAATTATTCTTTTTTTCTAGGCCATAATTTACATGGGAGTTACCAGAAAGACATGTAAATTCAACTGATATGATTAAGGACCATCTGGATCTATACTTGACTTTACTTTTTAACTACCTGATATGTAAACCACTTTTCATTACTGTGACAAAATTACTGAGATAATAAACTTAAGAGAAAAGTTTTATTTTGGTTTGTGATGTCAGAAGTTTCAGTCCATGGTTGCTTGGCCTTCTTGCTCTGGGCCTATGGTGGCTCAGTACCCCACATAGTGGACAAGGCAATTTCACCCCAAGGTCACCAGGAAGCAAAAGGCAGAACAAGAAGAGGTCAGGGTCCCAACATTCGCTTCAAGGCCACAGCCCTAGTGACCCCACTTCCTTCTAGTGGGTCCCACCTGTTAAAGGCTGCATCACATCCCAACAGTGCCAAAGGTCAAGGGCCAAGCCTTTCCACAAAGACCTTTCAGAGACATTTCATATCTAGACTGTAGCACCTAGGTTATCAGAAATAAATATGATTAGGACAGTGACAGAATATTGCTAGTTTTTGTCTGTTTTGAGGGAGAATTTAAGGATTCGAGTTCGCTGTTCTCTTTTGCTCAAAAAGTTTCCAATTCTGTTACATTTCTACAAACCCCAAACCTCCACTTGTTACCCTTCCTCTTTGTTGTATGCAGAGTTCAGCATGACCATACCCCGCCTTCCACACACCAAAGCATTGTCTTTAGACAGCATTTTATGTCAGGAGACAGGAAGATAAAATTTAATTAGTTGTTTTGCCACTTTATACACTGTGAACCATCAGTGTCTGATGCTTGGTATTTACTACCTTCAGCCTCTAACAATCAGACAAGTCCCAGAGTTCCCGTCATTCTCCTGAGGGCTGTCCCCAATGGTTTAGGCCATAGTCACACTTTCTGTGCCAGTTAGATATCTCAATTTAAAAACAAAAAAAATGTGAAAATGCTTCCACATAATTTAAATACATTTTTAAAAATTGGAAACCTATCAGGAACTCACAAAATCAACATGGGCATACTCCATTGCCCAAGGAGTCCTGAAATTTCCTAGTTCTAACAATCTTCTTGCCTCAGCCTCCTGAGAAGCTTCAGTTACCATTGAGTCACATTCTTGGTCCTTTCCATTTTTTATTTTGTGTATGCTACTTATATACTATAGGTATATTGTATGAAGAAAGCATATATAGTATACAAACAATGGAAATATTTTGAGGAATGGTATATTTGGAGGTTACTATTTTCTGAAGTTATAAGAAAAAAATATTCAAATTTGTTTCTGATGTCTAAATAGTTTCAGCAATTGAAACTGATGTAGTCACAATACACAAATCTATAAGCAACTGTATAATGAATTACACACTCTATTATATGCTTTTATCTGGCATTTAGGTTTTACATTGCAGAATGTGGTTGCAGTGCCCTTCAGAATGTTCTTTATCACTGAACATGGAAAAAGGATGCAAGAGGAAAGTACAGAATTACAAGAGCATTTGCCCAATTTTCAACAGTTAACTGCAAAAGAACCTGGAAGAATCTAAGGGATGTAAAACTTACCTTAATGAGTTCACAGGTTATATTGTTGCATAATGATGAGCAGAGTTTTATCACTTTAGAAATTCTAAAACATATTTTTAACTCTGATTTGTTAGTGGGTCACGCACTGTATGGTGGTGACTGCTGCCACCTGGGGACCAGATGTGTTAAGTGGCTTGGCTCTTTCATCTTCAGTCCCTTGAAGATTGCCTGCATTTCATAAATAGAAATTCTCTGAGCAGAAGTTGAAAGAATTTCAAATGAAATACTGAATGTCCTAGAAGAATATAAAAGTGACTACATTTTCCCTTGACATCAGTCTTTAATGGAATATAGCATATG